>JACEGR010005079.1:0-78066 GCA_014170235.1 Listronotus bonariensis | reverse complement strand
TTGGTGTAAACTTTACACCATCTAAGGTGTTAAAGCAAATAAAAATTAACTGTTAGGTTTTGTTAAAGAAGGTTATATATTATCATCCTCGAACCTATATATCCTTTCGGCACTAATTTTTATAAATCGCTTATTAAGTATATAATTTTAAAATTTAATTATGTCCCCGAAGTCAATCTCGAGGTTAATTTTAAAAAGCTTGTATTTAGCAGACAAACTTGGTATTAAACATTTTTTGGAATCATAAATGATGCTTTAAATAGTTTGTCACCAGGCAATACTTAAATAAAATGATTTGGTAGCATCGTATTATTAAACAGTTATAAGCATTTAAAATAAACATTTAAATCAGAAAATGTTAAAAAATTTTCAGCAGTACTAACAGCAACGATAATACATTTGTTAAATACAATAACCTACCTACTACCTGCTAAAAGGGACACCTATAACAGCTTCACAAATTGAAAATTATTACAGTAAACTGTCTTATTATTTAAATGTATTTAATATTTAAAATTAGTGTAAGGTTCTTCTTGGAGATAACATCACTTGAAATACCTGTACATGATTATGCACAGTGGGACTGAAAGGGTTAATAAGCAATAGTAGGAAGTAAAAATACACAGGTTCAGTGTAACTTACACTGGTTCGGTGTAAACTTTACACCGTCTAAGGTGTTAAAGCAAATAAAAACTGTAGTATGGTATTATTGAAAAGTTATAAAGCGTTTACGCTTAATCCGTAATATATGAGAAAATGAAAGGAAAGGAATGTTACACTTTGTAATATTTTTATAAAAAAAGTAGACCACAGCCATTATAATTCACATACGGGAAAACCTGAACTAACAAACAACAAAAACTTTACTTACCAATTTTAATAAACTCCTGGTACGTTACCCGTAAGGGTACAAGAACCCACTTAATTATATTAAAATACACAACTTTAACCAGCTTCTTTTCTATTTCCATTTCGAATGGTTTGGGATATCAAATTATTATAAACGGATGATATGAATTTCGTTGGAATTTACTACTTTCAATTCCTATGACTGTATTAGAGACAAGACATATTAAACCGGCAAACACCACACCACAAAAAAGAAAGACCACACTCCGTAATCCGTTAAAATTCGAGATATCCTGATCAATCCTGACCAATCCGAAAATTCCTGCTCTAGGATTGGCGCTGTAGATCACCTGTTAAGCGGTGACGTTTTTAACTCTTATGGGAGTGGTAAACTGTCCTCCGATGTGGTGTTGTAACAATTGTTAAAACCACGTCGGTGTGTAATGTTCACCAATTCGGAGTTACGTTTTGTACACCGAAGCCAGGTGTTATATTCAACACCATTTAGAGTAATTTTTAACACTATTTTAAAGAGTAAAAAACACCGTCCAAATTTTTTTACTGTGTGCAACAAAACGACCTTTTCAAAAGACAGTTTGATGCTCTTTATTAATTTTATATCCAATTTTCTAGTCATTTTTCAAAAGTAAAGGACAGTGTTGGCCCTTTGGCAGTGACTACTGCCGTCAAGTTAATAGATAGATAGATAGATATTCTTTATTTGCTCAATAACTTTAGTACATAGATATATACATATGGTGACATATACATATACTTGCACTGACGTTTTAGCATCGTCAACAAATTACAATAAAATTTAAATATTTAATTAATAGTTACAAAAATATTAAAATATAAAATAAAATAATTAAAATGTAACATAAGGTAAATTGTACACATAATAAATTATATCACAGAATAAAATTCCATGAAGCAACTACAATCCATTATTAAAATTAAAATTAAACTCATAGTATTCTGCCAAATTGTATGGACATATCTCTATCAATAACTTTTTTGTTGAAGTTCTAAATTTATTTAGACCAAAATTCTTAATTTTTTGTGGAAGCTGATTAAATAACTTTATTGAAGTTATAGAGAAATTTTTTGTGTTAATGTCAATCGATGAGTGGGTATTACCACTTTACTTTTATATCTTGTGTCATAATCATGAACAGAACTATGAGTACTAAATGTGTCTGGATTGGTTTTGACATACAAAAGGCATTGGTGTATGTATAGTCCTGGCAGAGTCAGTATGTTAAATTTCCTAAAATATTCTCTACAAGAAGTCTTGCTTGTTACACCTGCAATAGTCCGCAAAGCCATTTTTTGTAGTTTAAAGACTGATGTCCAATTAGTTGAGTTACCCCAAAAAAGGATTCCATACATAATGTGGCTCTGGAATAGAGCCATATAGGCTTGTCTTACTACCATCTGTGAGGTGTATTCAGATATTTTTCTAAGCAAGAATATAACGCTTGAGAGTTTTGAATTAAGGTTTAGGATATGATTTTTAAAATTGAGCTCCTTGTCCAAATACATACCCAAGAATCTCACCTCATTGTTTTCTTGATTATCTGGTTTTAGGGAGAATTTAATGTTTGCGGTTTTGTCCAAATTTAAAGAGAGAGAGTTTGCTGCGAACCAGTTCCTTGCTTTCTGTAGAATTATTTCTGTTTTTGGTTCCACAGTTTCTAGATTTTTTTCATAAAAATAAAATGTAGTATCATCAGCATATTGCAATGTTTTAATATTGCCCATATAGTGTGAAAGATCATTGGTGTATAGAATAAATAAGAAAGGACCCAGTATGGAACCTTGTGGAATTCCAGCAAGTACTGGAAGTGGCGTCGATCTTTGTCCATGATGATCTACACTTTGTAGGCGATTAGACAAGTAATTTTTTAGAAACTTGTGGGCATTACCCCTAATACCGTAGTGTTTTGCCTTGCTCAACAGTGTTGAATGACAAACACAATCAAACGCCTTTGAGAGGTCGCAGAAAGTTGCAGAAACCACTTCCCCCTCTCAAAGGCCCCAACCATATCTACAATAAAACTTATAATTGCTTTGGTAGTGGATAAGCCCTTTCTAAATCCGTATTGTCGTTCATAAATTAAGTGTTGTTTGTTAAGAAAATCAACCACCCTACAACAAAATGCCATTTCAATAATTTTTGATATTATGGGGACTATTGATATCGGTCTGTAATTTCCTAACTCATCAATGTCACCTTTTTTGTGTACTGGACATACTTTAGAGAACTTTAAGTTTTTGGGAAAGAACCTGTTAGAAAACACGCATTTATTATTATGGTTAGGGGTATTAAAAGACCCACTCGTAATTGTTTTACTAGTTTGTTGCTTATTCCAAAAATGTCTTGAGCTGTACTATTGGACAAATTTTCAATTATTAATCTGACCTCATGTTCATCTATAGGAAATAAAAATATACTCCTACTGCTGTTTATTGATTCAGACGTGACAGTATCTGGATCAAGATCGGTTTTGGTTAGTTTATTTGAGATATTAGTGGGAATATTAACAAAAATTTATTAAACTGAAATGATGTCAGTTTTGTTAATTTTTTAAGCTTTTTGTTAGGTTTATTATCATTAATAATTTTCCATAAGGTTTTTTGTTTATTTGTGGAATTTTTTATTTTGTCTGAATAGTGTTTTCTTTTTTGTTCTATAATTTTATTTTTATAAGTTTTCCTGGCTTGCTTAATTTCTTGTGATAAGTCAAGCCCATTATTTTGCCTTGCAAGGCCAATAAGAAAATTTATGTTTTCCCGTAATGTTTTTAATTCTGTATTATACCATTTTTTTGCCTTATTTTTTTTGTGAATGGTTTTTGTTTTTGTAGGAAGGTGCGTATTAATCGTATTTAGTAATATGTTTGTTAGAGAATCAAACATGTCATCTACATTATCACAATTATTTAAAATCTTCCAATTTATTGAATTTAATTCAGTGATGCAATTATTTATTGTCACTGGATTAGTAGGTCTAAATGTTAATATTTCAGTATCATTTGATTTAGGATGAGTTACATGGTCCTTACAATTTACCCTCTGTATGTTTACAATACCTCTGTGATCAGAAATAAAATAATCAATAAGTGAGACATTGCACCCAACTATATCATTGGTAATACAATTGTCAATACAAGTAGCTGTTTTTTTAGTAGCTCTGGTAGCTTCATTAATTAGATATTCTAAATTAAATGTTTGAATTAGGTTAAGGAACTCTGCTCTAAGATTGCTTTTTAAATCTATAAAATTTACATTAAAATCACCGTAAATATAAAATTTCATTTTAGTTTTTTCCAAGATAGTTAATACATTATTAAATATTTCCAAAAATAGATTGTAGTTACCTTCAGGCGATCTATAAACACACACTATTATTTTCTTTACATTTTTAATTTTAACCGTTGCGATCTCACAGTGTAATGCTTTTGAAAGTTTGTCAATTTCATTCACCGGTTCAGTTTCCACGTTTTCTTTCGTGTATATCATGACCCCTCCATGCTGTTGATCCCTTCTGCAGTAGAAGTTGGAAAGGTTATACCCCTTCAGTTCATACAATTGAATCTTGTTCCTGTCCAACCAATGTTCACTTAAACATATCATATCATATCCCTGTTCTTCCGCAATCTCTTCGAGTTCCTCAAATTTACCATGTAGGCTTCTTATATTTTGGAAATATGTTTTAAAGTTTCTGTCTTCATTTGACGTTAGTGGTTCCTCTTCATTACAGGTTTTCCTCGAAAGTTTTTTGTGGAGTGTGAGTAATTTTTGGTGTTTTGTTCCTGTTAAAGTTAAATGGCTTGACAATAACAGTTAGTGGCCATATGTCACATTTGCAAAAGTCTTCGCCTTGTTCTGGCTTTATGGCAACTTTAAAAGAGGCTTTGTGATCTTGTTTACTGGCTAGTTTTTCACAGGAGAGTACATGAATGTTGTTTGCCTCGAGATGTTCTTGTACTATTTGTTCCGTAGTATTACTGTTAAGATTACTCACAAAATACCAATTTCGTTCTTCAGCAGCAATTAATTTTCCAGCATTTGTAGAGGAGCCTCTAATTATTTTTGAGGAAGCACTTTGTAGGGTATTATTAACCTTTGATTTTGAAGAAGCACTAAAAGCTGTTAATGAGGTGACGTTCACATTTTGTTTTTCCTTATTAATATGCTTTTTAAAGCTGGTTGAATTGTTTGTAAAAAATTCAACTAGTTCAGTATTGGTGAATACAAAGAATCATTAGTGATATGTATACAAAATTTGGCGAAAATCAGTACACTAGAAAAAAAATATTTAAAAAAAATAACAATATATTTTTTTGTACATCCTGTATCTCCGTTAATTTTGAGTTTAAAAAAATTATATAGAAGTTTGTTGCATTAATTTTTCGTGCAAAATTGCCCACCAAAATCCTGGGCCTAATTTCCGGGCACCCTACATACAATGATAGTATAATAACAAATAAATGTGAATCCTCCATATAATAATATATAAAAACTTACTAATGGCAGCTGTGAGATAAAATTATGAATATTGGCTTTTTGGCGGCTTCAATTATTTCTGCTTGTGAAACTTCTCTGTGGTTATCTCCGTAGGCGATGTTTTCTCCAATAGTTCTACTAAATAAGTTAGGCTCTTGTGACACAATACCCAAGTGTGATCTAAAATCATTTATTTTTGTAAAATAAACGTAATGTTAAGGATTATCGAATTAAATTTAAGCAATTTTATCAATAGGCAGATGTCCTTTAAGTATACTATTAGGAATAAACCAATGCAAATTGATACATATATCGTTAGGTATCTAAAAGCAAAGTCCTTGTTCTAACCTTTATACAGTGTGTCCCAGAACAGGTGTTTTAAGAGGACAAATGGACCATAAAATTTTGGAATTTTAAAACCAAATTTTGGGAAAATTGATCACATGGTCCAAAAATAATAATAAAATATAAATTTTTATTCCAATAAATATTATACAAGGTGAGTTATAATTAAAAATATGAAAAATACCCAGATGTTAACTACTTTATTTTTAAAAATAGAATAAAATTTTAAAAATAAATGTTGTAAAGAATTAAATTTTATGACAAAATTTGAAGTTAAATCATTAGAAAAAAAAATTAATTGTCAATTTTTTATTTACGCATGACAACTCAAACAAGGAAGAGGAAGCAAAATTAAAAAGAACATTTAATAACTTTAAATATTGTTTTAGAGTTTGCTGCCTTAAGCCTAGTATTTTAAAAACTGTTAATGCATATTTATTTTTTTAAAATTTAATAATTTTACTTTAAATCTTCACATTTAGTTTAATTCTCTGCAATACTTACTAATATAATTTTGCCATATTTTTTAAAAATATAGGTACTTTACTCCTGGTCATTTTTTATGTTTTTTTTATAACTCGCCATGTATATTACCAATTGGAGTAAAATTTTGTATTTATAGGTTTTGAACTATGCGATCAGTTTTTCCAAAAGAAGTTTAAAATTTTTAAACTTTTGGCCTATTTGTCCTCTTGTAACATCTATCCTGGGACTCACTGTACATATTTACAACGTTTCGGGCAGTTTTTTTCTGTCCGTTTTTAAGTGAAAATTATCATTTATAATAATTTAATAAACATACTTGTAATATGACAAATTTGCTAATTTAGTGCTATTTTAGTATTATTTTTGGCACTGGCTAACGACCGCCGCGCCAGTACCGGCTGCATTACTCCATTATAAGAAGAAAAACCTCCGTCGTGGAATGGAGTATCTGTTTACGTATATGAAAGCCGCCGAAAATCTTAATTAATTTGTTAATGCCTATAAAAACTATAAAATACCGCCGTATAATAGTTAGTTTAACCCTTATAATTATTATTTAAAAAACTGTAACATATTCCTTCAGTTGCTTCTTGAGACGCCACTGGACTTATTAAATGTAATAAAGTTAGTGATAGATTAAATTATAATTATTATTTAAAAATTGTAACATTAATAAAATTGATTTAAAGATTTGTAAAAAACTTTGACGCCTTGATGTATCTCAGAAAAAAGCATCTTTGGAAATGTGTTCATACAATATTTTTGTAATACAATATAAGGAATTACTCCTTGGAGTTTCGTACCGTTGTTAGAAAAAACCCTGTATTTAAACATCAATAATACCATGTATAATTAAAGTTTTAAGTGGTTCAACTTAATATTCATATTTCAAAAAAACTTACCTTAGGGAAGTCAATGTAAGAGCTTTAATATCTTTACTATCAAGTGTAACGACTCCTCTAGATGGATCATAAAAGCGTTCAATTAATTGGATAACGGTAGATTTACCACATCCACTGGGACCAACCAAAGCAACAGTTTTGCCTTGAAGAACACTTAGATCTAAGCCTTTTAATACGGGGATTTTATCTCTTGTCGGATATGAAAAGTGTATTTGTGAAAAATCAATGTTTCCATAGGCCTGCAAAATATTTTAAATAAAAAAATTAAATAATTAAATATAATAATCATAGATTTGACTTCTGTACCGTTTATTTACTAATAAAATTTCTCTATCAAACTTATTATATTTCATGTTTTGTACTTAAAACTGTATATTACCCTGATTTCCCCAGAGACCGCATTTGATGAATGTTTTAATTTCTCGCGCATCATAATCTTTTGGCCGCTTTGCCACATGTCAGTCACATTAAAAATAAATGTTAAAAGGAGTTATTTTATAATATTAATACCTTTTTTCCAGTTTTCTGTAGACCTTTAAAAACTTAACTGGTTGATTTTTTATATTATAAAGTACCAAAAGCTACATTCCATAATTTTCTGAATAATAATTCTTACACCGGTAGTACTATCTTATTTGGTAGTAAGTAGTTTTTGCATCTGGTATTAAATTTCTATTTTTCTCTATATATACAAGGAAAGGAAATAATGTTCATAACTTTAAGAGGCGATTCCTGGAATTATTCCAAGCAAAAAGGTTTTTTATATAAAATATGAATATAATATAAAATATGAAAATAAGCCGTTTTGAAGAAAAAAAAAAGAGGTGAACATAAAATAAATTAATTTTACACATTAATTGTTTAAAACCATATGCCTAATAGCCTAAAATAAATCAACATATCATATGTATTAAATAAATATTTTTCTTGCTTATTAAATACAGATTTCCAAAGAAAAACAGACAAAAAATCCCTCACTTAATTGGCATCTTCGTACGTGGCATCATTATACGTATGTCGGTAGGCAAAAAAATTAATTACCTATATTGGAAAAAAATTGTTTAATAGTTTCTTGCATAAATTAATGTAAGTAATGTTTACCCGAAATGAAATTAAATTTTATTTTCAGGATATATTATTGGGCCAGATGAATAAAAAAAGCAAATGCTTATGCTTATAAGTTAAAGGTATTTATAAATCAAGATATTGAAATAAAAAGGATTTACTTCAAACGTATGAGCATTTGCTTACAACTGCGAGTATTTACTTATAGGAAATTGAAGCGACTAAATAGCAACAGCACTTTTCTAGTAAGTAAATACTCGCACTTGTAAGCAAATGCTCATACGCTTGAAGTAAATCCTTCTTTATTTCTATATTATGATCAACACCTTTTACGCAATAAGCAAAGGCTTTGCTGCAAAAAAGAAGTTTTTGGTACGCGAGTATCACGATATGCCTATTATTTACGGAGAGGCTCATTGAAACTTTGAAGAAGCTAGACGCTTATACGATAAACGTTTTGCTAATCGAAGGCTACCAGCTAGAAGAACATTCGTGAAAGACTCCCATAGACTTCTGGACACAGGGAGCGCCTTATTTTAAAAATCGCAGAAGACATCGTAAAGCTGGTGTGGAAACCGAGGAATATATTTTGACCTGAATTGACGACGATTCGGCACGAAGCACGAGAAGTATTGTAATTACTAATAACTGTTTAACTGTAACTGTTCTTTTTTTTTGGTGCATTGCATCGTTTTACTGATAATCGTGGGAATTGGTGTTGTGTACTGCCATCTATCGGTAAGTCTTTTTTGTGAGTAAATGTAATGCATTAAAAGTGTTATGAAATAAAAATATTAGCCACAAAAGTGCGTTAATCTATCTAGTAATTTAAGGCATAATTTTTAGCAAATATCATACCAATAAACAATTCGATGAATCAGTTGCAGTTCTCGTGCGCTCGTATCCCTGTTGTATTGCAACGTACCCAAATGTTTTGGAAAATTTAATTATTTACGACTAATTTTTCTCAAAAACGACAACAGACATAATTTATTAAAAACTCTTTTGCTAAGAATATTGCAAGTAATCACCTTTAAAAGTTACGAACATTATTTCCCTGAAACCCTATATAAGATATCACAAAAAGTATATTTTTTTAATGGAATATCCTGTTTATTGTTATCAATAAAAATGAGCTAAAAAGCTTAACCAAGATGTAGACATAGATGCAGTTAATTTTCATGGTGGAAAAATTGTTTTTGGTCGCCATCCTAAAAATTTGATAAGAATATGCTGTCTTGCACTATTTTGTAAAGAATAGATAGACATAAGTAAAGAAATTTAATATAAAATAGAATAGTAATGCATCTATTTAAAATATTTGAAATTTTTCAAATACTCTCGTCAATATTATTAGATATTTAAATTTCGAAATATACAGGGTGTAATTTAATTGATGGCTAAAAATACAGGATATAATTCCTTGGACTATTTTAGAAAGAAAAGTTCATATTAACATATGTCCTAAACCTCTTAACTTTTAAGCTACAGGGTGTTAAAATTATAAGAAATACAGGGTGTTTATTAATTGAGTGTCAATAATACAAGGTGTAAATCCTTGAGTGATTTTAAGAAGAAAAGTTTATATAAACATATGTCCTAAACCTCTTAACTTTTCAGATACAGAGTGTTAAAAATGTCAAAAAACCAAAAAATTTCGAAAACAGTTAATTTAGTAAAAACTGTTATACTGGATATAAACCTTATTTAAATAAGTATTTATTATTTTTGTTACATAATTGCTAATTAAAAATTATAAAACCTAATTTTTAAAAGAAAAAGATCCCGCAAATCTTCTTTATGGTCTCAAAATATGCAATTAAGAGAATTTTATTTTTTTCTCTTAAAATAAACAAGATACGGAAAAAAACTAGGAGACATAAAAGCAGCATTTTTATTTGCTTAATCTAAAGAAATCACAAAAATTTTACACACATTTACACAGTCAGTGGCGTACCGTTTTTTTGTTGGAAATATTCCTTCAATTGCCTTTCGAGACGCCACTGGACTTGTTAACATGTAACTAAGTTAGTGATAAATTACCCCCTTAATGTTAATAATAATATTGCCAAATTAAAACAAAATTGGGTAAAGAATAGTTAGGATATTTAAAAAAATTGATTTTTTTTGAAATTTTAACACCTTGTATCGCAAAATTTAAGAGGTTTAGGACATATGTTTATATGAACTTTTCTTCTTAAAATTACTTAAGGATTTACACTTTGTATTATTGACACTCAATTAATAAACAACCTGTATAAGAAAAAAATCGTATTCTTATCATAGCTTTGAAACTACTCGAGATATTTTAATGAAATTTGGCAAGCACCTACTAAGCACCATAAGAATTTTTTTAATGTAAAAGATTTTAAAATATTTTTACCAGTGGCGTCCGTATGGGATGAATACTGAAGGTTTGGAAAAAAATATGGTACGCTAATGCTTTTTCCAAAAATAAAAATCATGTCAGTCTTAATTTATTTTGCAGAAAATTTGATTCCTTACCTTTTTTTCCGATGCACCGTTTTCGCATAAAAAACTAAAAATAGGGCACTAACCTACAATTTAAAAATAATTTTGCTATACCAAAAATGCATCAAGAACGGTTTTTTACGCAAAAACGGTGTGGTCAGAAAAAAAAATCAAAAAGTCAAATTTGTTGCAAAATATGGAGGAATTTTAAAAATAAATTTTGGAAAAAGCAATGGCATATTATTTTTTTTTTGAAAAATCTTTAGTATACATTTCGTACGAATGCCACGTAGTTAGAGATAAATAAGCCCCTTAATATAATTATTGATACTGCCAAATTTCCTTGAAATCTGTTAAGGGACATTTAAAATACCAATAATTTTTTAAAAAGTTGCATCTTGTATCTTAAAAACAACGCATTCCCGAACATATTTTATATGGATTTTTCTTATAAAATTGGTTTATAAAGATATTATTAATTTTTTTACACTCTGTGTAAGTAGCTGTAAAATTTAAATGCTTATTTTCAATTTTACAGGTATTAATAACCATATTGGGTTTTCTAATCTGCCATCCTAAAAATATAATATGAAAGTATCGATTTTTATAAAGCAAAAATATGTCAATTTATGCATTGATTATACCGTAAACCGTAAATAATAGTTTTCCCTAAAAACTAAAAAAAATTAAATGGGGAGTAACAATATATTGTATTATCTGATACAATTAGTAGTAACTACTTACATCTTTTTCTGCAATAGCATCTCTATGATCTCTTACTTTAGGTATCCTGTTTATTAAATTCATCACATTCTTCGCTGCTAATAAACCTTTCTCCAAGTTTGGTGTAAAAGCCAATGAATTTGCAATAGATACAGTACCCATAATTAAAGCTTGCGCAACTCTAAAAATAATAAAAGTAGGTACAGTTTGACGGTTAATTTAGTTCAAACACCTTATGCAAACTAAAATTCCATGGACAGATTAAGGACCGCCGCACATAGGTCATTTTTAAGACTTTAGGCGGTAATAAATCTATATGCTTATTCAGATAATCTTAGGGGTATCTTTACATTAGAAAATTAGAAAGGACATATCTAATCAAAATTTTAATTATATTATACAGTGTGTGCTAGGACAGGTGTTACAAGAGAACAAATGGACCTAAAGTTTTGGAATTTTTAAACGTCTTTTTTAAAAAACTGGTCGCATGGTGTTAAACTAATAAAAACCAAAAAAACCTATTGGTAATATGCAGGGCAAGTTATTACTAAAAATATGAAAAATTACCAAGAGTAAACTACTTTCGTTTTTAAAAATAGGACAAAATTGTTTAAGTGAATGTGTTCGAGAATTAAATTTTATGCTAAAATTTAAAGTTACACACGGCGCGCCATACCCATTGGAAGTGGTGCGCCGCAACAGGTTGGTAGGAGCTGTAAATTACCAATCCTTTTGCACTTATTTTTTCTTTAAGTTGGTCTCCTAACAACAGTTATACCGGGTGTCAACGAATTCATTAGACAAGCCATAATTCCTAAATTATCAAACCTATTAAAATGAGATTTGGTATAGGTAATAGGTTATTCGCATAGCCAGGATTTTGTTTAGAGTGGAGAAGGGGGAGGCAATAAATAACTAATAATATACCGGTTGTTTTATAAAAGTGGTTTCCCGAAATACTTTTTTAAAGTTTTAAGATAGAAAACTAAAATTTGGTATGTCGATGTTTGACACACATGTTCACTGGTAACCCGAAAATAACTGCTTTTTTCGTAATTTTAAATCGCTTTGTATATCTATAAGGAGATTTTTTTAACGCTTTTATTCTAAAAAAATACTGGTTTAAAAATTATTTTCTTAGGAATCTTTTTTTTACGGTAACCCTAATTTTTCGTAGAAACCATATTCAATAGAAAAAAATTAAACACCTTTGATTACTTCTTTATGCTTTTTATTTTTTTTTAATTAGGTAGTTTCAAAAATTTGTTTTTTGTTTTCCGATATTTCCCACAGCAATATTTTTGCGATTTTGAACCACCCCGTATATCCTCCTGCGATTTTTAGTATAGTTTTAAGTTTCAATTCCAAACTTTTTATGAGCCTGGATTTTTGAAGTTTAGCTTTATTGGAAACCTAAGGGTTCTTGATGGTATAAGGAATATAAATTTTAATGCCCAACTAACTTAATTTTATCATTACTTTTAAATTTGCAAAGGATCATGAAAAGACAAGCAGATGGCATTCCAAGGGTAGGCAAAAAGTACTTCCAGGCCATCCCAGTGTTGTAGTAAGTGCCATACAGTGCATAGTGGCAAGTATTCATTTACCTCGGGATGTGCAAAGTAGGATATAGTACCATAAAGTTCAGGGTCAAAGGTAAAAAGAGATAAAGGAAATCTACACTTTAATTGGGGTGTCTAGAAAAGAAGTAGGTTCCATAATGAGCTTTATAAGAGAGGTTGACAGCGATGATATCTGCTGCTCTGCCTTGAGGATTGGTTTTAATAGAGCCTAGGCAGTCTTTATTATGGGCATTAAAATAGCCAAGCATAATTACTTTAGCAATTAAAACGTGGGGAAATATACATTTTATTTTTGAAAAAAAAGGCAAAGACGTTGACATAGATATTTTTAAATAGGAACCAATACAAACAGCAAATATATTTAGGAGAATATCTGAGGAAAAGTTTAAGCCAATGCATTGAAATTTATTGACAGAATCACTGCGGCTGAACTTCACCTTTGGAATGTCGTCTAAGAAGCTAGTTTGTCTAGATGTATATAGTTTCACAATTTCCTTAAAATCTTTTTTTTTGCTACATTTCCAATCTTTGTACAGTCCATAAAGTTTGAAAGCCTAAATACCAATGTACTGCGGTTGACTTAAGTGAGGAAAAAGGAAGTTAGTTGACACGGGACTTTGTGTGGGGAACAGCAAGAGAAGAAGTATCTAATTTATTAACCCTTAACCACAAACTACCGGTCATTTTTACTGGCTGTCTTTCTTTTACCATACATGAGCAATAAGAATTTCTTTTAATATGATTAATGTATTCGGATTAGTTTTTAAATATTTTTTTGTTAAAACAACAGTGAATATTAATAAAATTATTTTTGTTTTTATATGTTTGTCACACGAAAAACGTTTTAAAAATATAAGTTATAAGAGTTTTTGTGCTGGTACGTTGTAGCATGAGTGTATTCTTAGGAACTAAAGAACCTTTTTAACCATTTGAAGTGACTTTCATTATTTTGGAAGTTGCCATATTGCCATATTTTTACTTTTTAACGTCATCTCTATTTTCTTTGTCTCATTCGATGACCTTGATCTTCTGATCCGATGGTATATAGTCAACATCTTATTTGAGTTTGCTACCATTAGAATCCACTTCTTTCGTCCATTATATCAAGGAATCCTCATGATGTCAATTCTAATATATTTCCCGTTTTGTTAGCCCCGGATTACAGTCCATACGTAATATATAAATTTAAAAACTTTAGAAATAATAAAATGTATATTTTAAAACTAGTAAGTAAACACAGACTACCGGTAAATTTGACCGGTGTCGTACTTTAAACCTCAAAATTTTGCTTGCTTTAACTTAATACCAAGTGCTAGAAAGGTACATAAAGGCATATAAGCGAAAATGATGGGGATGCCATGATCTTGACAAATCAAAAAGCCCTGCCGGTCAAAACTACTGGATCTCTGTGGTTAAGGGTTAAGCTATAAGGTCCAGTTGAATATATACAACTGCAAGAAGGTTTAGAAGAAATTTTTAGCATAGTATCAGATGGTGAAAAGCTAATACAAGTTTAGGGTTTGGCATCTACTTAGTAGAACCTTACACTAAAACTAAGTGTAATTTTTGGATTAAAGAGTAATTTTTACTTTTTTCTTTTCATATTGAACTAACATAAACGAAGCCAAAGTACTGCTGGTCAAATTATTTTTTGGATGTATTAAAATCATCTATAAATTGTTTTTTTGCATTAACCGTTGATTTTATCGATGTGCCGCTTATACAATACACTCTTAAGTTTGCAAAATAAACTTATTTAACTTACTTAAAGACATCTCCATATTCAACATCGTTGTTTTTAATAAGATAGCCGCCATAGTACATGCAGGTTGAATAAGCAAAGAGCATAATGGCTCTTGAAAAAGCTAAAATAACAATAAAAGGCCAATAGTTTTAATTAACCAGTAAAAATATATATATTTTTTCTGATTGTACAGAAAATGTGCTTTTTAAGCATACTTACCTAACAAAAATGCTCTACCATGTGTGTTTCTTAAACTGCCTTTGATGTGGGGAACCAATTCTCCAATATATAGATTATAAAATTTATCTTCACATCCGAGTGAAACTACTGTTCTAAAGTTGCCTACTGCTTCTACAGCAATCTACAATAATACATAAAAACTAAACTAATTATAACCGTTTTCATTACATACCTATAAATTGTATTAGTAGAGGAGCCCACGATGTTAAATGGATATTTATTTGATCGTCATAGAGACCTATTGGGTTGCAAAACTTAGATGATAAGAAAAAAAAGTTATTTGTGTAACTTTTTATCGGTGGGCGAAGCGGGTATAGTTTATTTAAATATGATAAAAAAATACTGTTATTATTTCGGCCTTTGGAAATCGTTTGGATTGTATCAGATTTAATTATTTTCGTTATCCTTGAATAATTTTCTTCAAAATAAAAAAAGAATAGTGAGAATGTCAGAGTTCAAGAATGTTAAAATATCGTTTTTTAAACTTTTTAGCCCTCCGCTTTCCTTACCGTCACGTCACTCTCAAATTGTCAGATTAGTGAAATATACACTGTTTAGCATGTAATTAGCTCACCCTATCTTAATCTGACGCGTTCGAAAATTTCTGATGGATATATTTTTATTTTTTACGATCGGCCCTGTACACGAGGCCCATATTTTGTGGAGGTACTTAACAGGGTACAAGGTATGCTTCGGTATAATAATCTGCCGCTCTGTAGTAAATCCCGAAATCCCCTCTTGGGCTCCCCTACCGTATAAAATACCCCCATTTATAAAAAACAGTTTCACTTTATGTACTTGTTTCAGAAATTACTAATAAAGTAAACCACAAAATAATTTTAGTATTCAGGGTGTGTCTAAAAGGTATAAAAAAATATATTATACATTTCTATGGTTTTAACCAAACTAAAAAATCTATTCAGTAGTAAAAAAAGCTACAGACGTCATAAAAATGAGGACGGCAATTAACTATTGCTGTCTAAACGCGTCGTTTAAATAGTGTGCGAGCAACAAAAAGGGGAATAATTGAGACAGAACTGATGACGCCGTGGCTTTTTACTATTAACGTTTAACATACCATAGTCCAGAAGTAGATAATTTAAGTATTAAAATTGAAATTTAGATTTAGTTTTTTTTAATTAAAAATTTGTTAACATTTGACTTTTCCGAACCTGCTCTGAATTTTTTCGTATCTTGCACACTTTTAAAGTAAAATATGTTGAAAGGCTACTTTTTATTTACTTTTCAAATTAAAAATTCTTATACCTTCATGTCTTTTACTTAAAACTGAATGTGTATCTGGTAGGACTTGATTTGACCAGCTGAAAAATATAAAATCGAAGTTCGTATTTAAAACACGTAAGTCAATATTAGTGGCCAAAATAAAGAAGGTTAAAAAAATTAATCTGATTGTACCATATGGTAAAGCGGTAACAATTATATAAAAAAACTTTAATTTGAAGTATGTTCATACTTTTTAAAGTATTCAACAAAATTAATTTTGACGATTCTCACATTTCTTTAATTAAGCACTTACTATTTTAGAAAAAATATTAATATCGTCGTTATAGTAATAATACCGCCTAAGCGACATTTTGTCGAAAAGTGGGATAATGACAAAAATTAAATTACAGGGCGTAAGTCCACTGTCTAGTCGTGCTAGGGTAGATTTTTGTTCGCCCATTAGGTCCCCACTCAGGTTACGTAAAAACTGCTACAAACTATACATTAAAAAATGTTCTTCCAGAATCCTAGACTTTGTACATAGTTGATATTGTCACTTTGTCACTTCAACGATGATGTTTTATATTGTAAGTTTTAACTTAAACAAAAATTAGTAGGTGTATTTAAATTTAAAGAAAATGAGACTTTTGTAAAATTCTAGATGTGAATTATAAAAATTAGGAATTTTGTCGTTGTTTATTAAAATAATCCTTCAATGTTACATATTTTAAATTTTTTCTTTTTAAGTAAAATTTTGTCTTTGACAAATTAATAAATACTTTAAAAACTAGAATATTTAGAAAAGTTTGACTACGTCACTGTATTCTACGTAGAAAGTTATATAAAAATTCTTTTTAACATTTTTGATAATTTGTGACTTAACTGAGATACAAGGGGTACCTAAAAATGTAATATTTTCAATGCCCTGTAGCTCAAAAACTAAGGGCCTTTGTCTACAAATAGTATATGAAAATAAAGCGTATTTTTATAAATATAATTACCGACCTTTGTTGATTTATTCAAAGACTCTTTGTATGCATCGTTTTGTCCAGCCATTTGTCTTCTTTGAAAGAAAGTAGCCACCACTATCAACGGAAAAAATGCCATAGCTAGAAGGCCAAGTCTCCATTCGTAGTACATGGCTAGACCCACTGACAAAACCAATGTGGCCATTGAATTCATAATGGCGCCAATACGTTGGCCAGTAGCCTAAAAATAAGAGTAAGCCGTTTATTTTAAAACTTATTTATTTAAATCAATTTTAAAAAATAACACTTAGGTCAAGAACCTTTTGGGATACATCACGGGTGAGAACGAAACTACTATCCAGTATTTTATTTTCTTTGGTAAAAGCAAACACTTTTAAACTTATGGATGGTATATTGTGTCACCGGATGCCCAATTTTAGATATAATAGCAACTGTCTATTACTTCCGGATTTACCGGAAGTGGTATAAACTTTGGTATTTTAAATGAAATCCCTGTATATTTTTAAGATTTGAATTTGAGTTTTTCATTTAAAATATTAAGCTTTATAACACTGCCGGTTGAACGGAAAGTAATAAGCAGCTATTTATTTAAAATTGGCATTCGGTGACACAATAAACCATATTTAAATTTAAAGAGTTTTTACTGAAGGATATAAAACGCTGGATATTAATTTTGTTGTCACCCCGGATAAATACCTTTTTGTATTTATGCGTATATGGGTGGCGCACCACAAATGCCTTTAGCTCAGTTACAAAAACGATTTATTATTTTTAGAGTTAAAGTGACAAAATTAAATTAATTTAATAACAACTTTGCATTTTGAACACAAAAAAATAATAAAAATAAAATATCATAAAAACGGATAAAGTTTGAAAATTGGTACTATTTATAGACTAAAGTTATTTTTGTTTTTATAGAAAATCTAAAGCCATGTAAAAATATAGCATATCTTATTTAAAATAATATAATTTTTAGTCTCTGGGCCAGTAGTAAAATGAACTTTATAATAAGACCACTTTCAAAACCTTTTTAGGTGGTTCCTTTTGACGAGTTTACCACAAATATTTATAGGATTTATGAAAGCAGCGCTTTAACCTGGCTTGTCAATGTGTAATATGTTGACTAACATACTGGGCGAACGCATAACTTTTATTTCTCGGAAAAGTTTACCACAATATATTACATTGTGCCAAAAATCGGAACGGTTACCGTCACGAAACCCGCCTACTTCAATACCCGAAACATGTGATGGAGCCTTATGGTTTCATGGCTGTAACCCTTACCATTTTTAGCAAAGTGTTAAAAAATTGAATGTAAAACATTGTGGTAAACTTGTCCGACAAAAAAGTGACGCCTTCGCCCAGTCCGATACCCAAAAATTTAACATTGACAGGCTGGGTTAAAGCACCGCTTCCATAAATCGCGGTATAAATATTTGTGGTAGACTCGTCAAAAGGACCCTTCCTTTTGACGAGTTTCCTTAAAAGGTTCTAAAAGTATTCTTATGATAAAGTCCATTTCATTACTGGCCCAGGGACTATTTGATACGTCATCTTTCTCGAAGGGCTAAAATAACGTTATACTGTTATCTGACCTATATATGTTCTCCAATTTACTTTTTTTCAACAACCCTGTGGTTATCTAGCTAAAGACCGTGTCGAATAGGGGAGTCCCCCTGAATGTATTTGTAAACTTACTCCTTGTACTTGAGCAGCTTCACTCGATAATTGAGCACAAAGTGACCCAACACCATTTTCCTTTCTATCAAAGAATCCAATTTCCTGCCTTAGTAGGGCTTCAAACATTTGACTTCTAATTCTAAGAGTTAGTTTTTGACCAGCTCTACCAAACATGTACATCTGAAAATGAAAGTACGATGGTCAAACATGCTTTGCTAGTTAGTTTAATTCAATTTAAAATTCTGTTCTAAAATTGAAGAACACAGAAACGTAGAAAGTGAAATGTGCCATGTTTCAGAAATTATTTAAGCTATTACTTGTACCTTTTGAGATTTTGGCAAAAAGGTAGACGGCTCTTTTTCTTAGTTTTTTGCTTATAACTATTGTATTTTCCTGTAGAAAAAATAAAAAATATGCCTGTTTCTGAATGCCATTCCGAATCGTTTAAGCCATTAACCATATTTTTAGGTGACTTGTAACTATTTTTCGCAGAAAATAAACTTCTCGACTAGACTATACTGTAGAAGCAATAGGTAAATATATATCGGCAAGTAAAGCAACAACAAAGGATGTGCATAAGTCATCCAATCCGCAATGTTTACATGCCGGTATTCACGTTATACTGTATCTTTTCCTCACATTGCCTATGTGTTATGATATTTAGCTGATCCGGTATATTAAGAGTTAACGCTGTAAACAAGATATGAATGGCACAAAGCAGCTTTCATACTTAACCTTAAGCTGCATCCAGACTTGCAGCAACAATTCGCCAAACATCCGTCCAAACAAACCAACATATTACGCGCGTACCTTTAATGCAAAAAACCGACAAGCTCTGAATCACCGCGAAATCATTTCCCAATCCCTTGTAACGACATGAATTCCGTTCACGTCCACGTCCGCTTTATGTGGTGCTATGTGACGCGCTATTCGGCGCGGCAAATTGTTGCAAGGCTGGACGCAGCCTAATGCGTACATTCTCACGGACGCACTGAGCAGCGAACTTATGCGACTGTTAAATTATTATATCCAAAACTAATAGAGATAAACGTTTAAAATTTGGTATTTTTATAAAGCTCTTTGGACGATTTCTATATTGATAATATAATATACCGGGTGTTGCATTTAAAAATATTATACTTTTTGTCCACCCTATATATCTTAAGATGTAATAAAAATTTGATAATTATTTTGAAAACTACAGATTTAACCCAATAAACTTATATTTTTGTTAAATTTTTAAAAGAGAAAGAAGTTAAGGGGTGTAAATTTATAATTGGACTTCAGGTAGTATTTAAACTTTGTATATATAAAAATTGTAATGACTTTTAATATACTACCTACCCTATACTTTAATGCGATACATTTAAATGATGCCTGGACATACAAATCTATGATTTTAAAATATTTATAATTATTTGGGCAAATTAGTATCATTTTTACTAGAAATACGAGCCATGCTAAAAACCAAAATTAGGTTTTTGTCCACAGACGCTTAAAGATAAAGCAACAGTTTATTAAATTGTAAAATTACTACATCAAAAAGTTTTGAAATTTATTTGTCTGTCATTATATCATCTTTTAAAATTTTAATGCAAAAAGTAGATTTTGGCACTAAGCACCTTTCAACATTATGATTTTTATGGCACTTTTTTATAATAATAATTAGTATTACCTGGAAAAACGTTGCACACATAGCCATTACTCCAGCAAGGACAAAATAAAGACAGTACTTGTTCGTTTCTTGTCTGACATAATCGTGATTTTGGTCTTGAAGTACCTAAAATTCATTAATAAAATAATTATAGTAAAATATTATTTCGGAGAAAACTTTTTTCCAAGTAAACAAAACCAGATGAAACACAACACCAATTACCAAAAAAAAGCCATCGTACCTTGAACATTTAAAATAGTTTTGGTTTAGTGAGGTCAATATAATAATGGCTTATAATGTGAGAGATTTTTGTCAAAATAAAGTGAATTCTTGATTTCGAAAAAAAAAATTAGATAATAACATTGTAAAATATCTTGAAAAGGACAAAAGTCTTAATAAAGATATAAAAATCATTCAGTTTCTTAAAAATTGAAAAAGTTTGTACAATATATAATTCAAAAAGTCTAGAGCTTCTGACGCAATGTATATTAATAAAATGACCTAAAAAGTAGCAGCATTTATAACTGAACCAAGGATCAATAATTATTTTTAATTTCATTCATAAATCGTAATTTTTTTATAAATATAAATATTAGCTATTTTTGAATGCTTATTAAATTTTATGATCTAAGCATTTTATCTTAAAATGGTTAATACAGATAAGGAGGTGACATTTGTCTCTTAATATTTATTTTAACGAAAATTAAATAGTACTATGCACCTGTAAAATACTACCAAACAAAACTGCAAAAATGGGCATAGCACATCCCATGATTGCTGCTCCAATAGCACCAATAAGTATAAGATACCATTCAGGGGCATTTAATTTTGTTATGGACCATAGTGATGCCTTTTTAACATAATTATCAACTTCTGCTTCTTCGTCCTCTTCCTAAAAATGAGTAAATAGTAAAATTTAAAAAACAAGTGCTATGGGGTAAGTAATATTTTTCTCCACAAAAAATGTTGAATTTGTAGAACATTTCAATTTACCAAGACCAATTTTAAAATTAAAAATTGAATACTAAGTCTTGTATTATTTTAAATTTTTGAAACACAGCAAGTAAAATTTAAAAAAAAATGCAACGTTTATATGTGTTTCTTTTTTATCTTTGGACAATCCACGAAGATTGAAAGCCTAAATACTAACGTATTGTGGGCGTCTTAAGCAAGGTAAGAGGAAGTTTGTTAACACAGGACTTAAAAACTTGAAGATTTGGGGGAGAAGGAAAGACCTCCGCTGGCAGTAGGTTCCACAGTCTAGAAACTCTAGGGATAAAAGAACGAACGAAATGGGAAGTTTGGGGCCTGTTTAATTGGACCGTATAGGGATGCAGGCGTGCGGCACCACGAGTTTCTCTGTTAGGAGCTGCAAGAGAATACTGGAAAATTCTTTGAGTAAGTAAAGGATAATTAATAAGGCAAACAGCTTTTCTTTGAATGGCATCAAGAATGCTGAGGGTTGTAGGGGATGCCATTCTTCAGAAATGAGAACAATATTCCAGGGAGGATCGAATTTGGGACACATACATACTGTTTAAGGTTCCGGCAGACAGCGAGCGCGGCATCGACGCGTTGTAATACAATGAATCCTTGCCTAGCATCACGTCGGCGTTCCGCTAACGTCACGTCGCGTTCGCTGTTTGCCGGAAGCTTTACTCTACTATATTTAATACCAAGAACATTCTTATACACGTATTTTACTAAATTACTTCAGTTTACCTATATTGTTTATATAGACGAACCCGAAATAAATTAGCTCTAAGCCCAGACTAGTAAGAAATGCTACTGTTTTGAGTCCTTTTTAACCTACTAAAAATTCCATAAAATCCGCTGTACCAAAAGGCCTCAAATTCGTCCGCTATCTTGAAAATCGTAAATTATTTTTTATAAATATTGTATTATTGAAAATATGACAGATATCAAAAAGAGAAAACACTAATAAATTAAAGAGCAAAAAAAATATATTTGATGATTAATAGTTTAATTGTCCTCTTCAACGACATTTATGCGTAAATTAGCACATGAAACTCTACTTCGGCGTCATTGTTTTAAACAGAACAAACTTGTTTCTAGAATGGTATCTAAAGCAAGGCTTTGTTGTTGCTACAGATCATAATGAGCTACCTTTCCTCATTCCTCCCTAATCTTAAAGTTTCTTTTTATTTCCCAACGGGCTGTTAATATTTATTTTTATAAATCCTTAATTCGTTGATGTTCTTCCAAAGTTTCTGTTTTCTATACCAGGCCATCAAACATCTCCTGCCTAACATCAACATTATATCTGCCAAAAAGCATTACTAGGGTGTATGGTAAGATTCAAGAATGGTTAGGGAATAAAAACATCTTTTGAATTAGAAAGGGATAGGGAGAGGTAACTTACTAGGACCTTTAGCAATTATAAATAATAATGGCATTCAGATTACATTCTAGAAATTGTTTATTGTTCTTGTAAAGCAGGATGTTTCAAATATCCAGTCTACTCAACTCGGCTGCATATGCACGCACATAAATTTGGAGATTTATGTGCTGATTTAAGCATAATACCTTGAATCTGGAAAGAAATGCAATTGTGGATTCAGGTCTGCATAAAGTTTTTTTATGAAACTGGCTGGCTAATAACTAAACCCTTATTTTTTTAACGCAATGAGGAAACACCTTAAATATTAGTTTTGTTTGCATTAATTTACTGCTACTAGAAAACATCGTTTATATTTTTAGGTTTTTTGTTTATTTCCTAATTTTGTTTTGAGTGTACTGCAAGCCCATAGGGTTAAGAAGGGGTAAGACCACTTAATCTCTATATTCCAAACCAAGACCCAAGCGGCGTCCTTGCTTTTAGCTTACGTTGCGTGTATGTACCTAACTAGGACCATATTCAATACAAAATTCGTAAAAATATAAAATATTTACATATTGTATAGGTACATTTATAATTACCTTTTTAATTTCAATAACATTATCATCCTCGTCATCAATAATCAGTTGTTTTTCTACTTTTTGATCCCCATCTTTCTCTTCAAACTCTTTATCGCCTTGGACCTGTGTTGTTACTAAAACACATTTTTTTAATTAGCCTCTTTATACTAAATATACGATTAGGACGCGTAAGTTGGAACAAATTGATTAAACATGTAGTAGTGTGTTTTTGGGTTTAAAAAACCATTTGGAATTTAGCTATTTATATATTATTATAGAATTAATAATTAGATTAGTTTTTCAAAAAACGACTGGACACGTCGAGCTTTTTAGATGCCTGTAGCTCTTTTTTATAAAAAAATAATTAATATAGGGTGGGCTAGAAACAAGCGGCGACCATCAACTTAATTTTGTTGGTCTTCAATTATGTTCATTAGTTCTCTTAACTATTTTCTTTAAGTATAAGACATTGCATATAAAACATAATTAAAAATCAATGCAGAAATCAAAGATGCAATTAAAAATAGGGGTTTTAATTTAAAGAAATAAAGTTGTTGGTCGTTGCTTAATTTTGGGCCACTTGTATACAGTGTATACAAGTGTTAAAAAAACAACCTACACTGAATTTCACATAAATTTGTTTTAACCCACATGCCCTTACTGTACAGCCTATTCATATTGATTTTGTATTGTAAAATACAGGGTGTTGAAAAAGTAAACTGCCAAACTTTGAACGATCCATTGCATATTTAAAGACAAAAAGTTAAAGTTTATGAAATTATATTATAGGTTACGTTCGGTTATACGGACTCCGGTCCTGATCATAGGAGTAAAACTGTGTATCACTTTCGTGGGCTGTGAAAATTAATAGTCATTATCGTCACATTTGATCGAATTCGCTAATAAGTTTAGAAAACTAAAAGAGATATTACAAATCTGATTGCGCAATCAATTTTAATTTCTGAAACAAATTCAATAATAAATGTAATTCATGGATAACTTAATTCGTTTGGAGATACAATGCTTTACAAATTTTGCTAATTTAGCCAGGCACTTGTAACTCTCTTAATATTAGAGATTGAAAATTTTTAGGGATTTTTACGTAGAATTCAGTGAAATATCTATGTTTTTTTTTCATTTACTTTTATTTTAAAGTTATAACACAAACAAAAGTTTTTTTTTAAATAGAACGCCCTATATATTTAATTACCAATGTCGTAGTTTAATTATAAATACCTTTAAGAATTTACCACAGTTAAAACGATTTCCTGTAGCAGCCTCGAAAATGTGAGCTTTTAAATCTTTGTGCGTATATCTACTATTTTTAGAATAATAAGGTCATATTTTTAAAACTATAAAATATATCAAATGTGGTTTTTGGTTTAACCTCTATATCTTTGCAAAGGGAATATATTAAATAAGAAGTGGTTTCGTTTAAAAAATCCTATGATGGCCATATTTCCAAAAGTGGTAAAAACTAATCTATCAATTGTGGTTTTTCCTATAGCCTTTAAGGAGACCTTTTAACTAATAATAAAATATACAGGGTGTTGTGTCCTTGCAATCAAAAAATATAGGAACAGCATTAAATTCTACCTAAAATTCCCTTAAACTTTTATATACAAATTTTTTTTTCTATCTTGCCAACTAAAAAAATAAAAAAAACTCTGTATCTATAAAACGAATTAAGTTAGTCTTGATTTACTTTCACTACTAAATTTGCTTCAAAAATTAAAATCGAGATTGTGCAATCAGATTCGTTCTCTCTCTTTTATTTTTCCCCATATCCTGCAAGGTCAACGAAAAAGGCGCCTCCCTGTACAACAACCCCACTACGTTTCGTATGTATACTCTTTTTCAGAGACTTTAAATATTTCATCACATCATGTGACGTCATATTAAGGCAGGTCGTATATTATGACATACATATATTTAAGCAAATCAAAAATGTTGACGTTTTAATTTAGACGTTATAATATTTATTATTTTATTATATTTATAAAACTTTAAACGTAAGGGAATTAAAATAGAACTAACATTAAATACCGCACTCACTGGTCTTGGGGTTTACGTTAGTTCCTGCTTCATTTAAAAATACTTCACTTTAAAATAAAAACTTGTTTTGCCTATGTACAGGGTGTGTCTAAACAAATGCGAAAAATTTTGGGAGATTATTTCTTATTCAAAATAAAGGGTAGTTTGCTTTATAAACATGGGGTCAAAAATAAACCATAGGGGATATCGCGAAAAAATTACCAAAAATATTTCTTTAGGTTTTTGATTTAAAACTAAATAGGCATTATATTTAAACTACTAAGTAATATCAAATAAACATATATTACAAATGCCTTAATAGGTGACAGCAGAAAAATAGATTTTTATAAAATACATTTTTTGTTCCGGTACGTTATGATTTACTTTTTTTTTATATATTTAAAATTGGTAACTTTAACGAAAAAATACGTGTGTTAAAAAGTTTTCTTATTGAACTAATCTTCTTTAAATTTGGTTAGCAAGAACGATAGGATTAATCTATTTATACCAATTCCATTAATTCGAAAAAGTTTGAAAACATTGAGAAAGTGTATTTTGATAATAGCAATTCTTTGGTTAAATTTTATTGCTTTAGCGTTTTTTGTTTTTGAAATAGAAAATAAAATCATTATTTTTCGCCATTTTACTACCACGATATCTTCCTAATGGTTAACTCTTGATCCTAGGTTTATAAAGCAAACTAGCCATTATTTTAAACAAGAAATCACCCCTAAAATTGATTGTACTTGTTTAGAAACACCTAGTATATCGTTAAGGTATATTAAATAAAACTAACTTATATTACCAATCCTGTTGCTTCTTAGTAATATGATATTATAAGAATAGGTCTGTTCAGTCTGTTAGTTAAAAAATATGGGCCCTAAACACTAATAATTTTCCTATTTGCTTAACTTTTGCATCTAATTAAATTTAAAAAAATAATATGTCTAAAATATTGAAAACTGTTATTGAAAATTATTATTGACATTAACTGACTGCTAATGTTTTATCTCGACTTACGTCAGTAAAGTATTTTTGTCATTCTCAGTTTAGACGGTATGAAGAGAGATAACAGTATGGTGCAGAGTATATTAATAAAATAAAAAATGGCAACCGAAAAGTATTCTCGTGGGCACCCGGTACATTAAAAATAAGGGTAAACGTAAACATATTTTACCAAGAGTATAGTACTCATTTCCTAGCTTCATTAATTCATCATGCGTTCCGTATTCCACAACATGTCCTTTGGACAGCACTACAATTTTGTCTGCTCCTCTAATGGTCGACAATCTGTGGGCCACTATAATTGTGGTTCTACTCTGACTAGCCTGCAATTACATATTATGTTAGTAGAATTGTTAAAAATCATAGATAATAATCGTTTTTACGCTGTTTAGAAGGTTTTAAGTAACAAATTACTTACAATATTTTACATTACTATTTTTTAATTCATTAAATCTGTAATTAAGGGGCCTAGTTTTAAAGCGTACACTTTTCATTTATACTTTTTAATTCAACGATGTGATAAATGTTCAAATAGTTGTACGTTTTAGGCCCTGAATGTAAATAATTACTTTTTAGGTCATGACTACATCTATAACAGAGTGTTCAAATTTAAGAAATAATGCATTACATTTTCTTTATTTCTTCTTTCTTTCTTTACTATGTTTATTTAATTTTCTTTGTTTTCTTTTATTTATTTTTTATGAGATACAACATTAGCCCCCTTAATTTAAGTTGTGTCATCATGGCAATCCAAGTATTTTTCGGACTTTTTTTTCTCGTTGGGTATCCTGCAGTAAATAACTGTGAACATTTTTAAAAATACTGATAGACATTGTCTTTATGTCATGCCTGTCATTCAAATACATAATTAAAAAAATATAAAAAGAAGAATATAATGTCTTACAAGTGGAAATATTGTTGCGCAAGGCGTCAGCTGAGTGCGACAAACCCACAAGGGGAAAAAAGTCATTTTGACAGTAAGTTATGTTCACTTATTTTCCTACGACCACAAATTATTCACTAAAAATCAAACTTTAAGTTTGTTTGTCTTCACAGAAAAAATATAAAAACAATTAAAGATTTTGGAACACTAGGGTAATATAATATACTTTTCTCCCTGTATACTGTATAACAAATATTTTTATATTGAAAATCACCCACCTAGTAGCTTTTTATAACTTTCATTATTTTAGATTTTAAAAAGATCTTCTCTTAAAAATATTGCATGTCTTTTTTCAATGCAGTTTTAATGAACAGCCTGATAACTCCTTTGACATTTCACTTTTTTATTTAGTGTACGGTTTTCGCGTAAATAAATAAAAACCATTTTCCGGTATGGTTTAATCCCTATCTCATAAAATAATAAATATTAAAGGTAATTTTTACTGCATAATTTGATAAAATAATACGAAATCACTATGCCGAAAAATGGTTTTTATTTTTTTACGTAAGAACCGCACACAAAATAAAAAAAGTCAAAAATCAAATTTGTTCTAAAAAAATTAAAAATTTATAAAAAATATTTTAATTTTAGAAAAAATCAGTGGCGTACCATTTTTTCTTAAAATATATTTACCTTAAATGCCTCATGGACGACACTGGGAAAAATTATTGTCAAGGGAGCATACCCCAATTACTTTTAAAATATTTAAATTGATATAAAAGTTATAAAAAACTATATGCAAATAAAAAATATAGTTACCAAAAAAACTTGTACTGAAAGAAGTAGAAACTTTGGTACTAGTGGCTAGTACAATTTTGTTCTTCGAAGATTTAGGCAAATTCAGTTACTTACTTTATCCAAAGCAGCTTGTACTTTAGCTTCGCTGGTGTTATCTAAAGCTGAGGTGGCTTCATCTAGCAGTAAAATATGTGGATTTCTAATTAGAGCCCTGGCAATTGCAATTCTTTGTTTTTGGCCTCCTGATAACTGAGCCCCTTAAATATAAATAAAAAATTATATTAAGGGTTATTTTTAATTTGTTTTTTAACACTATAAAAGAAAAAAATATTTAAAATAAAATTATGTTTATGAGTATTTCAAAAACAATATTAATTTGAAGAAAAAGCAGATGCGTACTATTTGTTTTTTTTAAATTTTACTGCAAAAAATTATTAAAAAGGTTAAAAGAAGGGTACCAAATTTTGTAAAAATATCTAGAGTGGTAGAAAATTTATAATAAAAAAATGCATTTTTTTCATAAAATTTTACACCCTGTAACTCGAAAACGAAATATTTTTAAACATAATTTTATATAAAAATATCTTATTTTCCTGCATTCTATACAGTGTTAAAGATAGCCCTCTATAAGCTTTATAAACAGGGTGCTTAGGCAATAGCTCTATATACGTTTGCGAGGATTTTAAACTTAAAAGCCAAAAATATCATAAATGGTCACATTGGTCACCTTAAAAGGAATTATTAAAGAAAAAATTGCCTATCCGCAATATACAAAAAAATTGCGGTAATTATTTACAAACCGGACGCATCACCGATTTTAATGAAATTTGTTATACGGTGGTTTTTGGGGCGCTGATTACAAATCTGAAAGTATTTATAGTCGGACTCGTTTTGTTCTCGAGATATTCATCATCAGACTTGATACCCAAAACTAACCTGAATTCACCATTTCCCCCTTCTTTTGCACTTAATTCTTGAGCTTTCTGCTAAATTGATACTTCTATATTCATATCTGATTTGCACCTTAAAACCCCATTTTTAAAATTAATTTTACCCATTTTTTGCATAAAATTGTTTCACTTTCAATCGCAGTAGCCTTGGCGGTGCCAAGACTACTGCAATCAAAAATAATTGAAAGTGATGATTTGCAATTTTATGGAAAAACGGGTAAAATAAATAGAAAAATAGGGGTTTTAAAGGCGCACATCAAATATTAAGTACCAATTTAGCAGAAAGCTCAAGAATTGAGTATTCCAGATTCGTAATTAGCGATCCAAAAAACCCCGTATACCAAATTTTATTAAAATCGGCGATGCGTCCGGTTTGTAAATAAGTACCAAAGTTGCTGTAAACATTTTTTGTAGAATAAAAAAAATGTTATGAAGGATTAAAGAAATTGCAAGAGATTTAAGAATATGCTGTGACGAGTAAAGGACGGAAAATGGAGGACAGCTGACATACAAAAAATTAGCCCACCCTATACAACATTCTAAAGGGATTTCAACGATTACATAGGTTTCACCTTGTACATTTAAACAACTTTTATATTATACAGATAAGGTCTGTTTGGCTTTCAAATAAAAGATTACTACCACATACCTCTTTCTCCTACAAGGGTTTTATATCCTTGCGGTAAGCCCTTAATGAAAACATGTGCATTTGCCATTTTTGCTGCGTGAACTATTTCTTCCTCTGTGGCCTCTAAATTTCCATACCTTAAAAATAGTAAATGAAAAACAAATTATTAAACTATAAAAATGTTTCTAAAATAATAATAACGACATTTTATAATAGTTAACGTAAAAAAAACAGTTTTTCTTTAAAAAAGTAAAAATAAACATAGTAGGATGAAACCCATTGAAAAAGGTAGGGAACATACTAAAATTTATAGGACAAATAAATTTCAGGCGATCTTAGGTCGGAAAGGGGGAGAGGGGGGTTAAAGTATAAAATACGGTTTTTCTAGATTTTCAGCCAAACTACAAGTTTTATGGAAAAAAGTTAAATTGCAAAGTTGTAGGCAATGGTAAGATGTACAACTTTTGTATTTAGCTTCTTTTACAAAACCTCAAAATTTATGTGAAAAATTGAAATACCCAAGTTTTTGGTTTTTTCTTTTTATCTTTTACGAAAAATAAATTGATTTTACAAAATTGGTAAAACGTACTTTGCATGTCCCAAATACCGTGTTTTTTTTGGGTTTAAAATATTATTTTTTCAACGTTATTTTGACCTAATAATAAAAATGTACCTTTAATTTCAATCGAAAATTCACGTGTCAAATATCGACATTTTCTAGAAAGTCGAATGTTGTTTTGTTCGTTAAAATTTCTACTTTTTAATGGTGTAAAGAAACTATAGACTTCAATGGTAAATGTTTTTAGAAAATGTAAAAAACTTAGATCCGATTTTCTTTTAATCATAATTAGACTGAAGTCGATAACTTTTGAAACCAAATAAAACTTATAGAAGGATAAAACCAATTGAAAAATGTAGAGAAAATAACAAAAATGAAAGAAAAAAATAACACGAAATTTGGAGTCGGAAAGTGGAAGAGGGTGAGTTTTTAAGGGTAAAAACCGGTTTTTGTCGATTTCCGGCAAAATAACTAGTCCTATGGAAATTCATTTTTGAGAAAATTTACCGTAGAAATGTATATTTTTATTTAAACCATCGAAAACTAGAGATTTTAACAAACAAAAAGCTTACCGACTTTTTTAAAAATGCCGATATTTTGACACGTGAATTTTCAAAAATAAGGGTACTTTTCAATATTAAATCAGAAAATGCGTAAAGATTATATTACTTTTAATCGAAAAATAATAGTTTATTTAGAACAAATAAAGGTATATACGTTTTTACTAAATTTCGTAAAAAAATTGTTTTTGTAAAAGAAGAAAATGGAAAACTAAAAACTTGTGTTTTTTTTAATTTTTACCTAAATTTTGAGGTTATGATAATAAAGAGTATGTACAAAAGTTATAGATCTTGTTATTACCTAAAACTTTGCCATTTAATTTTTTTTTATATAAGACTTGTAGTTTGACCTTAAATCGAGCAAAACCGTTTTTTACATCTTAATCCCCCTCCCCTTTCCGACCTTAGATGGCCTGAAATTTAATTTTTCCCAAATTTTTGTTATATTTTCTATCTTTTACAATCGGTTTCATTCTACTATAATTTTTTATCGTTTAAAAATTATCTACCTTGGTCTAGTGCCCAAATCTTGTTGCTTTTCCCATTTAAATACTATGGGATTATTGGACTTTCTTATATTTTTTCTTTCTCAGACAAAAACAGATGAAAAAATCTACCTATTGGATATTTAAATTGTAAATTTAACGCTCTACAAAAAGTTTTTTTACGAAATTTCAATTAAGTCACTCCTTTAAAAGTTATTTACCGTCAAACGTTGAGTTAAGATTGGGTCGTGACCATCCTCGGGAACTTAAAAGTAAACCGGCATTTTTAAATAAAACACTTTGTATATTCTATCACCATTAAATAGATATTTTAAAAAGCTTTAAGAAAATACCACATTTGATATGTATATCTCTTACAGTTTTGGAAATATGGCCAGCAAAATCTAAAAGATAGAATAGACACTATTCTGTTTTATCTTCAACACTAAACTTAGTGCTTATAGCTTAGAGCTGAAGATATAATGGAAATTTAACATTATTTTCAGATTTGAATCAAAATATCAAATGTAGTATTTTCTTAAAGCTATTTAAAATATCTATTTTATAGTAATGTTATATACAATCTTTTATTTAAAAATGCCGGTTTACTATTAAATTCCCGAGGATGGCCACAACACAAATCATAACTCAACGTTTGCCGGTAAATAACTCTTAAAGGAGTGACTTAATGGAAAATTCGTAAAAAACTTTTTACTAAAGCAATAAATTTTCCATCAGAATAAGCAATTGATCTATCGTCAGGAGAAAAAATAAAACAACAAAAGTCGAAAATCTCATGTTATTTAAATGCAAAAAGGAACATGATTTGGGCACGATTAAAATCAGAAATTAAGAGCATTTTTACATTGAATATTATTTTTAGGCTAAAAGCTAAAAGTTCAGGAGGCGTTCGCTAAAAAATCGTTTTGGGAAATAACAGACATCCTAATTGTATATGCAACTTAAATAAATATGTAGTTTTAAATAATACAAAATGTACAAAAAAAAAAATATACGACTTGATATACAGGGTGTTCGGAAAATGCGTTAAGATATTTTAAGGGCTCATTCTGCAATAAAACATAGTTAGTAGGTCCAAGCTTTGCAGATTCTAAAATTTGAAGATAAAAGTGCTTTTTTTTAAAACCTCTAGATGGCACTTTACTTGAAACCTAAAATTTATGTACATCACATCCTTTTTATTTCGACAGATATCGCAAAGCTGGGGGCACCATTTTATAGACAATCACTAACCTAAAAAATTAGGTACTCTTTATTAAAGTCAATCAATCCAACCGTTTGGCACCAATCGACATCAAAGTTTTCATCAATTACAATCAAATTACCTACATACATACAGGGTGTCCAGTAACTCAACCGACAAATATGTACGATTCTACAACAGAAAATAAGAAAAAACTTTATATGAACATATGTCCTACGCCTCTTAGGTTTTGAACTACTGAGGTGTTAAATTAAACAAAAAAGTTTTATTTTAAATATTTAACACACCGTATTTCCAAAACTAAGACGTTTGGGACATATGTTTATATGAAGTTTTTCTCCTATTTTCCCTTGTAAAATCGCTTCGTAAAGTTTGTCGGTTGAGGTTACTGGACACCTTGTATGTATGTAGGTAATTTGATTGAAATTGATGAAACGTTGATGTCGATTGGTGAACGGTTTATCGACTTTAATAGAAAGTACCTTATTTTTCAGGTCTTTTGATTGTCTATAAAATGGCGCCCCCAGCTTTGCGATATCTGTCAAAATAAAAGTTATAATGTAAATAAATTTTAAGTATCAGGTAACGTGCCATCTGGCTGTATTAGAAAAAGCACTTTTATCTTCAAATTTAAGAATCTGCAAAGCTTGATTTGGTCAATGTAACTATGGTTAAATAAATGCAATATGGCGAAAAAGCAAAAATTAAAATTGAACTTTTAACCCCTGTAACTTGGTAACCAAGGAGATTTCGACATTTTGTCAAAGGACTTATTCACATTATTTTTCATGGCAGAATGACCCCTTAAAATTTTCTAACGCATTTTTCGAACATCCTGTATAAAATAAAAATTGTAATATATAAATATTGTAATCTTAAATCAAAAATTTAAATTGAAAATATACAGGGTAACTTAAAAACATTGTTTTTAAATACACCAGCAATGAACATACTTAAGGCAACTCTATAATACCAATATCTTTCTTTAAATACTTTTTCGTTTTGTATTGTTAATAGGTAAGCACCAAATAACGTAATAATATCATTTTACTAAATTATTGTTAGCTAATTAACTATGTCATTAAAATTGGTACGTAAACTTAGCCTACCTTATATTTTCCTCAATTGTTGCATCAAAAAGTACTGGTTCCTGGCTTACCACACCAATAAGCTGTCGATACCACGTTAAATCTAAATCTCTAATATCTTTGCCATCTATAGTTATCTAAAATATAAAAAAGATTTAAACAACAAACTTCACTTACCAATATAATAAACATAAGCCTAAATAAATATAATTAAACTCAATAAATAAAACTAAGTAATTCTTGGTAAAAAGATTAGCTTGTAAAAAATAGTTCGCGGAAAGAAAATTTCGATGTTGTATGGAGGTTCTGAAAAGCTTTAAAAACGTTAGGGTACGTACAGTAAACTAGCTTTTTAAAGCAAAATGTAATTAAGGAAATTTATTATCCACGAATGGTAGGTATTACTTTTTAAAAAGTAATCGAAAAACATAAATTTAGAATACTTAAACAAGCCAAATAATATACATAACTACAGTACAAGAATTTGCATTGATTTATTCTTACGTCTACAAAAACAAAGAAAGCCAAAAATGCAGTAACTCATAATGGATTAATTATTCAATATAACAAGTTACCAAACGCAATTAAAAATTAAAAAAGATATATTTAAAGTTTCTGTTAAAATTACATACTAAGTAAAGGAACTTAATGTCCTTAGATTTAAGTTGCCTATTATTTTATTAACACCAATACAATACATTTTAAAAACTAAATAAAACTATTATAGATGCAAATAATTGTAATATATAGATTGATAATAATTATCAAACTAAACAGATAGGGATCCAATATAAAATCAATGTATTTTTAGGATACTAAACAAATAAATAACTTGAACTTAAAATTTAAAGTTTTCTCCAAATTTTCCCATGATCCCACCATCAAATCCTAACTCAGTTCCAATGGAACTACCGCGATAGTGCACTCTTTCGAATAAAAACATATATGTAAATTGGTTTTTGGACTTCCATTGCCTTTATTTTAACTATTCACATAACGTTTCGGGCAGTCCTATCTCTTAAGATTTTTTAAATATGTTGATTTTGATTAAGCTTACCTGTCCATTAATTGGATCGTAAAATCTTTGCACTAGTTGTAAAACCGTCGATTTTCCACAACCAGAACTTCCTACAAGAGCTATAGTTTCACCACCTTTGATGTCAAGATTAAGTCCTTGCAAAATCTAAAAAAGAAACAGTTTAATAATTTATGCTTTTGACTATCATAACTAAATATCATGATTTAGTGCGTATAGCTTAGAGCTGTAGACATAATGGAAATTTAACATAATTTTCAGATTTACATACATACACATATCAAATGTGCTCTTTGATAGATCTTTCGATTGTGATATAATATACAAGATGTAAAAAAATACAATCGACAACGCGATCAAAAATACTATAACTTTACTAATTTAAGTTAAAATAAAAAGTCAGCAATAGTGCTGACTTAAGTTTGATCACACAATGTAATTTAAAACAAAGAAATTTTCTAGTCTATTCCTATTCTATTTTTATTTTATTTATACTGTATTCTATTCTTTTCTATTCTATTCTCTTTATATCTGGTGGCATAAATCCTAATTGCTTTATTTTATATAACTAGCAATACAAATTCCATATACTTACTGGTACTTCTGGGCGTGAAGGGTAATGGAAACTAACATTCTGAAATTTAATATTTCCCTTTAACGATTCTAATTTTTGTCCATTGTTTTTAGATAAATTTATTTTTGGTAGAGTGTCAATTATATGAAAGACTTTTCCACCAGCAGCCTTGGCGACAGAAAATGCTTCAATAAATGGAGATGCAATACCAAAACTCATACTTCCTGCCATGACGCTGAAAAATACCTAAAAACAAGTAATATTTCAAATTTTTACATAATTTTATGTCTTCATACATTTTGAAAGAAATTGCTGGTAATTTTTCAATAAATGTTGACTTTTAATTTAGGACGTGGTACATGTAACATAGTTATGTAGCATAGTTAGGATTTAATGCGGAATTTAAAAAAGGAATAAAAATAGGTGTTTTCATTTAAAAAAAAGGTTGATGGGAATTTACCATAAAAAAATCTCTTGCCAAAAATAAAGAATAAAGTATTTAAACGCTTATTTAAAAATCAGGCTTTTGAGTTTTAAATACATTTATTTTAACCAGAGTTGGGCAGAATACTGAAAATCGGTATTCGAATACGAATACAAATATTGGAAGAAGAAAGTATTCGAATACCGAATATTTCAATACTTGGAAGAAAAAATATTCGAATACATGAATACCCGGAATCGGTATTCGAATACTGGAAACGAAAAGATTCGAATACTACTAAACAAAACCTATGACAAAATTCAAGACCAAAAAGAAAGGTCCTTACCTGTTTTTTTTTCTATTTTGCTTCCCTTTTTTATTCAAATCATGACAATTTTAGTATTCGGATACTGCTTACACTTTTCGGTATTCAAATACTCGAAACACCGGCATTCGAATACACAAAAAAAATATTCGTCGAATACTTCTAAAGTTTTCGAATACAGAATCCCGAATACTGAGCAAAATAGTATTCTGCCGAATACCGAATACCAAACACACAAATGTATTCGAATACTATTCGAATACCGGCAAAATGTATTCTACCACTACTACTCTGATTTCAACCCACGGAAATCTTACTGTACATGGTAGTGCAATAAATAAACTTTAGCATACCGTTATCATGTTTCCAGGTGTATATGTGGGGTTTCCATCCAACATTAATTTAATACCATACCAAAATGCCAAACCATAACTGGAGTAAATGCAAAACCAAAGTAAACCGTATCCAATTGCTTCAAAAAATGATCTTCTTATGTTATTATTTTGAGCAAAAACTAGCTTTTTGTCATACCTACAAATAGTTAAGGTAATACAGGGCCGTACACAGAAAGTGATTTGGGGGAGGGAGGTGAAAGGCAACAAACAAAGAAAAAGGACTTTATAAATAGGTAAGTAAATAAAACGGAAAAACAACCTTTAGTCTTTTTGGGCTCTTGAAGGGGTGACAATTGCCTCCATTGCCCTCCCATGCGTACGGCTCTGATGTAATATTTAAACTAATATTTTCTATTTATATTTAGAGTGTATACATATGGGGCTTACAAATTATTTATAAAGCGAAAATTTGAATTTTGCTAACAGGGTTCTTAAAAATGTTCAAAAATAATCTACTCTAAAAGTAAACTTTTTTTTTTAATTTTCAACCAATAAATAGGTAAGTAAATAAAACGGAAAACAACCTTTAGTCTTTTTGGGCTCTTGAAGGGGTTACAATTGCCTCCATTGCCCTCCCATGCGTACGGCTCTGATGTAATATTTAAACTAATATTTTCTATTTATATATAGAGTGTATACATATGGGGCTTACAAATTATTTATAAAGCGAAAATTTGAATTTTGCTAACAGGGGTCTTAAAAATGTTCAAAAATAATCTACTCTGAAAGTCAACTTTTTTTTAATTTTCAACCATAATGTCATTATTTGTTAAAAATACCGTTTTTTATCCATAAAAATGTAAATAAAGCCTTTTGTTGAATTTACCAAAAAATATTATTTCCATGTTTTCTGCATACCATGCCTTACCTATAATTCAATCGAAAAAAGAACAAGAAAACATTCCTAATGTAAAACATTTTTTCTTATGGTACAGGCAAAAGTTACATAATTGTGATAGAGAAACTTAATACCGTAGTGTTTGTGTTTAAACAAAAAATAGTATGAGAGTTTCTTTAAATATAACAAGTAAAAGCAATTCATTCTAAGGAAAAACGCATGTTTTAAAAGAATTGAAAACCCGGTATAAAAAACCATTTTTTTCTTCGGGAACCATATTTTTTTATCATTTGTTTGAATGTGGTAGATAATAGTTTAATAGTAATAATAGAAAAATTTGCACTTCTCATGGTCATATTTTTTTAAATAAAGACAATGGAAGTTCCAAATTCTTCGAATATTATTATTATTATTATTATATATATATATATATATATATATATATATATATATATATATATATATATATATATATATATATATATTATTTACTACTTTCAAAACCCAAGAACAAATTTTGAATTATATGACGAGGATTCGACACGGAGTAGTCTAGTATATAGTACACACAATTCTTCTCTCTATACAAGGTGTAATTTAATTGATGGCTAAAAATACAGGGTATAATTCCTTAGCTTATTTTAGGAAAAAAAGTTAAAATTAACATATATACTAAACCTCTTAAATTTTGAGATACAGGGTGTTAAAATTTAAAAAAAATCAATTTTTTAAATATCCTAACTATTCTTTAGCCAATTTTATGTTACTTTGGCAATACTAATAATGACATTAAGTGGGTAATTTATCACTAACTTAATTACATTTAATAAGTCCAGTGGCGTCTCATGAGGCAATAAAAGGAATATTTCCAACAAAAAAGCGGTACGCTACTGACTGTGTAAATGTGTGTACAATTTTTGTGCTATCTTTAGATTAAGCAATTAAAAATACTGCTTTCATGCCTCTTAATTTTTTTTCGTTTATTGTTAAGTTTAAGGAAAAAAATTAAATTCACCTAATTGCATTTTTTTAGACCATAAAAAGCAATGCTTGGGATCTTTTTCTTTTAAAAAATAGGTTTTATAATTTTTACTTAGCAATTATGTAACAAAAATAATAAATTCTTATTTAAATAAGGTTTATATCCAGTATAACAGTTTTTGCTAAAATAAGTTTCTTAGAAATTTTTTGGTTTTTTGAAAATTTTAACACCTTGTATCCTAAAAGTTAAGACGTTTAGGACATTTGTTAATATATACTTTTTTTCCTAAAATAAGCTAAGAAATCATATCCTGTATTTTTAGCCATCAATTAAATTACACCTTGTATAGAGAATAATTGTGATTTAGATACATTTGACATGAACTCTCTCTGGGCAACATAATACTGAAAGTGTTTAATTAAAAATGTTAACCACAAATATACGTAAAACTATTCACTAATTTAAGGCATAAATTTCAACAAATATCATACAAATGTAAATAATTTAATGAATCATGCCAGACTGTTAAAACGTTGCGTTTGAGATTTTTTTTATTTAGAACACAATTTTCTCGAATATTATTGATTTCCGGGCATAAATTATTCTACATTTTTTTGCTTGGAATAATGCAAGGAATCACCTTTTAAAGTTACGAACATTATTTGCCCATCACCCTGTATATAAACTTTTTGTCCTAAAACTGCTGAAACTATAGTCTGTTCAATTTAATAACCATTTTTTTAGGTGACGCTGGTTATCGACTCTCGCGTCGAAGTACCTTGTCTTTGATCTTGAACATTTTTTATCTTTTTTAAATATAACATATTATATTTAATTTAACTGACAAATAATATGATAATATGTACGTAATTAATTACCTTTGATTGTCAGATTTACTTATAGGTTTTATAGGTAGTTAGCAATTTAGCCTATTTTAGATACATATTTACTAACTTGCCTTAAAAACCAGCAATACGTTATTTATTACTGGCTTGTAGGTTAGGTAAGTAAAAATGTATCTAAAATAATCTAAATAGCTGACCCACCTATTAGTAGTGCTTACAGTGGAAGGTTATTAATTACATATTTTTACATAAATTCTTAATGTATAATTCAATTATATGTCAAAATTAAAGAAAAAGTATACAGGGTGTGCCATTAAAAAACCTAAATGACAATGAAAACTGTGTTCTTAAGACACCATGTATATTTACTAGTACTGTTTAATAAAAAGGATTTTCCTAGAGTGAATTATTTCATCGTATCTCGCCAGGAGAAAGAAAATTACTTTAATATGGACTTTGTAAACACAACACAAATACCTTTCTGTTTCATTTTTTTCTCCTCCAAAGGCGATCACAGTCCTAATAGATGTTAATGTTTCTTCAGCTATAGCTCCTGCTTCACCATATGCGTCCAATTCTTGTTGAGAAAATTTAGTTGTTAACTAAAACAATAAATAGTTAAAAATGTTTTTTCTTTTAATTCAATTATTAAAAAATTATCTATTACATGTACTATTGAAACATATGCATTTATTTTAGGCAGGTCAGAATCTAAAAGCCCCAAATAACATTTGCCTGGTATTCTTAAAATTCAAAATCACGATGGAGTGCTATGAGCTGTCCATGCTATATTCAGAGCCAAGGTACCCTCATATACCTGTATACAGTGTGTCCCAGGATAGCTGTAACAAGAGGACAAATGGACCAAAAATGTTTGAATTTTATAACGAAATTTTTGGAAAACTGGTCACATGGTCCAAAACCAGTAATTACAAAATTTTACTTAAATTGATATTATACAGGCCGAGTTATAACTAAAAATATAAAAAATGAGTAGATAGGGCAATGTATGTTCTAACATAATAAGGGTAGTTTTCCCATAAGAAATACATGGGGAAAATTTAAGCTTCGATTTGCATTTTTATGGCCATCCTAGTGCGTGGCACAAAATAGGGGATGATTTTAAACCACGTGCTAGATAGGGGTAGTTTTCGTAACCATCGATGACGTCATCACCTAAACTCAAAATTGAAACGACCTATAAATTAAAAAAGTCCCGCCTGCCCAGGATTGGAACTCGAACCACCTGCGTGAGAACCCAACGCCATATACCACCAGACTATTGGGGGATCTAATAATTAAATGTTAAACGGGGATCCAATTGAATCTTTATCTAAGTATCAGCACAATAATGACACAACATCGCCAGCGCATAGGATCTTGGACATGCCATTTAAACACATGTAAATTCTGTAGTCAAACATGGACAAAGAAGTAACCTCTTGACAATTAAGTATATATTGGACAAAATCTCATAGCGTTTATATGGGAATTTTGTTAAAGATAATGGACTAAGTCTGATATGGACAGGGGAAATTTCGGCAAGAAATGAATATATATATTTTAACGTACATTATTTATTCTACTAATTCTTAAATTACAAGAGACTAATAAGTTTTCGGTCTAGGGTAAGAACGCGAGGCGGGTCCATCTGTCATTCGAAAATCTGACGTCATATTTAGGAATCTTGCGCAACGCATTATTTAGGGCGTGGTCGCCTGTCATCTGTCAAATATCACGTGACTTAGAAAATGACTGTTCGAAAAGAAGAAGAATCACAACATAACCCTACTTTTAAAGAAGAGGGGCGCTAGCAACATTTGGCGTTAGTTGCCTTTGGCATTAGCAACTTCTGGCGTTTAGGGCTCCTTGAGCCTGACGCTTAGGGTTCCGGGACCAACGCTTAGGGCTCCGGGCCCTACGATAACGCCCCCGCCTAAGCCCTGGGGCCCCACACAAAGACGGCACAATTACTGCTTTTTAAATAAGAACACTGTTATTTGCCGTCTTTTAAATTATATCGCTGTTATTTTATTAATAATACAGTGTATTACAGTATAATTATTTAAAAGACGGCAAATAACAGTGTTCTTATTTAAAAAGCAGTAATTGTGCCGTCTTTTAAATTATATCGCTGTTATTTTATTAATAAACAGTTTATTACAGTATAATTATTTAAAAGACGGCAAATAACAGTGTTCTTATTTAAAAAGCAGTAATTGTGCCGTCTTTTAAATAATTATACTGTAATACACTGTTTATTAATAAAATAACAGCGATATAATTTAAAAGACGGCAAATAACAGTGATTTTATTTAAAAAGCAGTAATTTTGCTGTCTTTTAAATAATTATACTGTAATACACTGTTTATTAATAAAATAACAGCGATATAATTTAAAAGACGGCAAATAACAGTGATTTTATTTAAAAAGCAGTAATTTTGCCGTCTTTTAAATTATATCGCAGTTATTTTATTAATAAACAGTGTATTACAGTATAATTATTTAAAAGACGGTATAAAGAGTGATTTTATTTAAAAACCAGTAATTTTGCGTTTTTTAAATAAAATTTATGTTATTTACTGATCAGCTCTTTTCAACGGCTTAAAATCCTTAAAAGGTTCTAATCTTTGTTGGTTTCGTTAGTTGTGTAGTAGCTTTGCCAAGATGAGTATCGTCTCTGAAGACTTTCAAAAATTATATAAGAATTCTAAAGTTCCCGATGAAGTCCTTCACTCCTATATCTCTTTGTTTAATAAAAACATTTCATGGAACTGGGATTATGAGATTAAAACTGAAATATCGAATAAAGAGTCTCCTTATTTTTCTCCTGCTATTTACCTGTACCTTATCAAAAAGGCACATTATGGTATGCCATGGGTAAAGGAGGTGCTATCAGAATATTTTTCATCAGAAGATCGACGGACGAGACGATTTCCACTTCACAAATCAATAGATATAAAACAACCCCTAGCCTGTGAGCTATTTCACGAACTACAATTGGTGTTTGCTATTTATCTAGCAGTGACGATTAAAGATGTAAAACGTAGAAAAAACCTCTCAAAATTGGCATCCATCCCGAGTTTAAGAAACTAAAGAATTATTTATCCTTTAGAGGTATAGACTATGAAGATCTTTCCCCGTCAAAATAAACAGCTGAACAGCCCTGTATTTCCAAAATACAGCCCTGTATTTTCCAAATACGGCACCGTTTTTCTAAAATACAGGGCTGATACTTAGATAAAGATTTAATTGGATCCCCGTTTAACATTTAATTATCAGATCCCCCAATAGTCTAGTGGTATATGGCGTTGGAAGAGCAGCATCCTATTTTAAATTGCAAAATCTCTTTTAAATTTTTTTTTTTAAACTTAGGTTAAGAATAAATCTCGGAAGACCACTGTGAGGTTACTTGCCGGAAAGTGGTTACATCAAACAAATTCTATTTAAAATAAGCAGTTTTACCCCTTGGCAAACATCCTGCTCGCGACTCCGGTCGTTTTTGCTCCTCTGTCTATGTGCTAGCTGCATAGCTCAGCGTGAAGTATTTATGTATTGTAAATATTGCTTATTATTGTTAAAATATTTATGTAATAAAGATTTTTAAAAAGAAAAAGAAGAGGGTTCTCATCCCCTATTTTGTGCCACGCCCTAGGATGACTATAAAAATGCAAATCGAAGCTTAAATTTTCCTCATGTATTTCTTATGGGAAAAGTACCCTTATTATGTTAGAACATACATTGCCTATCTACTAAAATGCCCAAGAACTAACTACTTTTATCTTTAAATAGAACAATATTGTGTAAGTAAATGTTGTAGAGAATTATTATTTATTAATTATTATGTCAAAATTTAAAGTTAAAGCATGAGAGTGAAAAGAAAATTAACTGTCAATTTTTTACAGTACTCATCACAACCAGGGCCGTCTTTCATTTATTAGAGGCCCTGGGCACATTACGATAATGGGGCCCCTATGAACATAATTTAGTACTATTTCGTCAGAATCAGAAACGTAGCTACCGCCGTATCAGCCGTATCAATGATACGATGCCCCCGGGCTATAGGGGCCCTGTGTGTAAGCAAAAATTGGTGATAGAAAATTGTAAAATTGTCGGTTAAATTGGGAAAGTGGGGCCCTTTTTTTAATAGGAACAAAAAAGCAATGCTTAAATAATAAAAACAATGTCTTTCGAAAGTGGGGAGTTTTTTTGGGACCCCTTACTCATTGTGATACGGGGCCCCTCCAAGGCACGCTATGCCACTGGTCATAATGGACACAAAAAACGTACATATGCAAAATTCGAGCTTTATTTTTATTTCCTTACAGTCACATAGTCACATAGATATAATAAATTTGTATTAATATAATGTTATCTACACTAACTTAGTCTTTACATATGCTGGTTGGAGAGGAATCTTTCTAGATTTTAATTACATTACTATTAACGTACTTCGCCATGAAATATTAAATTTTATTTATACTTCAAAAGTATTTCAATCGCAATTGCCATTTTATAGCAAATGCACTTTTCATAAAAATATCTGAGAGTTTACAAATATTTACTTTGACAGTATATACAGTAAGAATATTTAAGGGGGGCCTTTATCTTTTAAATGGGACAAAATATCGATATCGGGTAAAATTTGGGTAAAAGGGTGTCATTTAAACTACTTTTTGGCATAAAAATGGTCCCGGTCACGTGGTCTAGTATCAAGGGGGCACTAACAACTTTTTTTTTTCAAATGGCAAGGAGAATCATGTAGCACCTAGTTTTAAAGGCCTTTTAATTCTTTATTCATCGCCGTTTTATTTTTAAAAATTGGCCAATTCGTTCTTAGTTACAAACGTTAAAAGTTTAGATCCAATTTGTACATGCAGTGCGGTTTTTAAAAGTTGTCTTCCCCATAACTGCAATGCTGTAGATTACAACAAAAGTAAAAAACAGAGAAAAGGTGAAAACGACGTTTGAGTAGGATAATATATCAAAGTCGCATAAAATTAAGATAAAAGGGTAATATTTATTTCAACTATTTTTTGGCATAAAAATGTTTTTTGTCAAGAGGACACAATTTTTTTCCAAATAGAAAAGGGGGTCACGTAGCACCTTTTTTTAAAGGCCCTTTAATTCTCTATTCAAAGCCACTTTGTTTTTTAAAATCGGCCCAGTCGTTCCAGACTTACAAGTCAATTCCATGAAAACCGCATTGTGTTTACACTATTTAAGTAAACTTTTAAACGGTTTTAAGTCTGGAACGGCTGAACCTATTTTTATAAATAAAGTAGTGTTGAGAAAGAATTAAATGACCTTTAGAACGAGATGCCACATATGACCCTCCTTTTTTTTAAAAAAAGGGTTGCAAGTATCCCGTAAATATTAGGTCACGTGACAGAAATTATTTTTAATGCAAAAAGTACTTTAAGTGACACCCTTTACAAATAGAAAATATACGACTCACTACGGACGTTAAATAGTGAGTCGCGTCACTTTTGATCAAAGACTCAAAATAAAAGTAGTTTACTGATGATTTTCTTTAGCACAATGAATTTTAAATTATTATATTACTACACTACATTATCTACAATTTTTATACATTGAAATTTATTTAACGTTGCAATCGATGAGCCTGCTTTTCAGGCGAGAGTAGAGTAGCTGTTTTTATTTGGTCATATGTTATCGGTGCCTTTAAACCCCTGGTTTGGTAATCGTGCAGGGTCTGGTAACCCCTGAGATCGCGGGGCCCTGGGCACGTGCCCAGTGGGAAAGAGGGGTATGATTACAACTTAAATAATGGGTAAGAGAGAGCCAACTTTTAAAAGAAAATTAATTAATTTTAAATATTTTTAAATAATTTGATGCCTTAAGCGAAGTATTTTAAAAATTGTTAATGCATAATGTAAAAAATTGACAAAAATCAATATTTTACTTTAATTCTCTACAACTTTCCTTTATAAAATTTTATCTCATTTTTAAGAATAAAGGTACTTTACTCTTGGTCATTTTTCATATTTTTAGTTATAACTTGCCTTGTATATTACCATAGAGTAAGGAAATTATAAGAGTTATCATGGAATAGCCGATTTAAGGACAGGTCATGCGAAAACTCCCAATATAATTTTATTCGTTTCTCGTTGAAATACCGCCAGTTAATCATTTCAGTAAGCTTACGTGTCTCCCCACCGCTGATGTTACACGAGGCGAGGCTTCGACCGACGCATTTAAAGTGTAAACTGGAAAAATAACAAGCCTGCCGCCATGCCTGCCGCAAAAGCGGTACGAAAATTTTAGCATGCCATGGTTTCTCTTATCCGTAGGTATGTTACTTTATGATATTACCAATCGGAGTAAAATTTTGTATTTTTCAGTTTTGGACCATGCGACCGGTTTTCCCAAAAGGACGTTTAAAAATTCCAAAATTTTTGGTCTATTTGTCCTCTTATAATACTTTTTCTGGGACACACTGTATATGTGCAATAACAACCTTTTTTGACACATGTTTACATGTCTTCCAAATCAAAATTTAAGTGTTTCCACTAAGGTAAATTGCATTAAATCGTTATTGTGTCTACTTAAAGTACTCACCATATGGAAAACTTTTTAAATATTAATTTTACGAAAAGCGTTATTCTTTATAAAAAGTTCTGCATTGTCAAAAACCTACAATACAATCATCAGATATTAGTTTTTGCAGTGGTATACAAGGTACGTCAAAACATATAGGTACTTTGCTCAAGAGAAAAGTACCTTTATTTTTATAATATCGAAAATTTTTATAAAAAAGATGTTTATGATTAACATAACCTTTCAAATATGTAATATGGTTTATAAAAAAAAACTTTTTTAACATTATTTTCCACGATAATGAGAGTTTCTATGAGTTTCCGCTGTTTTGACAGTTCTTAAGCTTTTTTACATATTACATTTCAAAATAAATATGCACTAATGTACAAACTTACATTTTCACCAAAAACGCACAAAAGAATAAAAAAATATTTTATTGAATCTAAACATGTTGGCACATTTGAATATTATTATTATATACCTTTTCTATATAAAAACTAAAAATAAGATGAAAGCAGGACTTTTTATAACGAAAAACATTTTTTTCGTTTAACTAATAATACAAAAGTTTTTCATATGGTGCAAACTTAAGTAGACACGCTGTATTTTGGCCAAAGGAGTCTATGGTAGCATTGTTTACGGAACTTTTAAAGGCATCCTGTATAATGTCTGTGCATTAGTAGTGTAAATCTTCAACAGGTGTGGAGAGTCAGAGGAGAAGTTACATATATACAAACATGCAATACTTACAAATGATATAACACCAACAGCAATAAGGGAAACTGGTAGAGATATTAGACAAATTAAAGCTAATTCCCACCCTTTCACCAAAGCCAGTGTAAGTGCTGAGACAAAAGATGCCTGGAGAGTAATGAATAGAGGAACACGTTCACCAATACCTTCTTCAAATCTTGACAAGTCACTAAAAGTAAAGTACAAATATTATTAAATAAATATTTTGTATTATTTCAACAAGAGACTTTTACATTATTTAGGAAATTAGTTTATTTTTATTTATTTACTGGTTTAATTTCTATTACTGTTATTTTTTGTTAAGTTTGGTTTTTACTAGCCAAGGACTAAGTAAACGTTTTATTTTTTATTTTTTTTTATTTTTAAGACCAGGTAATAAAATATATGTACATATGTTAAAATAATACAGAAGGTGCCAAAAGATTGTAATAATATTTTAAAATTAAAAATTTAAATGCTTTTTATAACTTTTTTATAAAAATTGGAGGAAAAAAATAGTGATGTAGTGTATGTGTCATGTAGAGTAAAAAATAAATAAATAAAAATTGCCATTATACGGGGTATGTAAAAAGATTTTTTTATTAAAATATAGCCTTGACCTTTGTGTAATACTACATTTAATATGAAAACTTTTTATTCGGTTAACAAATGGGTGTAGATCATTTCTTATTCGGATGATAAACTACTAGGGCTACTGACGTTTGAAACAAATGTAAGTAATTCAGTTTTAATTCAGGTGGTTTTCTCAATTTAAAGTACCCAAATGTACAGGGTGGCGCCTTTTCGTGGACCTTGCAGGGTATAGCAAAAACTAAAAGAGATAGCACAATCTGATTGCACAATCTCCATTTCAATTTTTGAAACAAATTCAATGGTAAAAGCAAACTATGGCTAACTTAATTCGCTTTGGAAATACAGAGTATTTTTCAAATTTTGTCAATTTGGCCAGGCACTTTTAACTCGTTTGAGATAGAAAAAAGTGTAGATAAAAAGTTTTAGAGATTTTATATTTAGAATTCAGTGGCGTATATTTTTTCCATTGACTTTAAATTTAAAGTTATAACACAAAGTTGTTTTTTTTATGGATTACCCTGTATATGTTATTACCATTAGAAAGGTTGCCTTAAAAGCCTTAACAAATTACCACATTTGATATATTTAATTTGTCATAGTTTCGGAATTATGGCCATCGTCAGGAGTTTAATAATAAAATGTCATTTTTAAACAAAACACCCTGTATATTTAATCACCATTAGAAAGATATTTTAGGGACATTTGAGAATTTACCACATTTAAAATAATTTTCTTTAACAGTTTTAGAAATATGAGCTTCCAATTCTTAATGCGTGTATCTACTATTTTTCAGATTAATATGGTCATATAACCAAAACTATAAGAGATAAAAATATTAAATTTTTTTTTTGTTAAACCTCCTTGAAATATCTATGGAACGGTGATATATTATACAGGGTTTTGTTAAAAAAATCTGATGATGGACATATTTCCAAAACTTTTAAAAATAGAAATGTCAAATGTAGTATTTCTTAAAACGTCTAAGGAGATTTTTTAACTGATGATAAAATATACAGGGTGTTCCATTAAAAAAAAACAACTTTGTGTTATAAATGAAAATTATAAGTCAATGCAAAAAATATGGGTACGCAACTACATAAAAATCCCTAAAACTTATCTATTCACATTTTTCTATCTTTTATATCAAGCGAGTTACGAGTGCATGGCCAAATTGACAAAATTTTAAAAACACTCTGGATCTCTAAAACGCATTAAGTTAGCTCTTATTTACTATTATCAATGAATTTGTTTCAAAAATCGAATTCGAGGTTGCGTAATCAGATTTCTGCTATATTTTTTAGTTTTTGCTATACCCTGCAAGGTCAACGAAAAGGCGCCACCCTGTAGGTACTGTAGTTACTATAGGTCCCAGGTTTTTAGATCTTTAACCCAGTTTTTCCCAGTTTTGTAAATTTTGTTGTGGTTAGATTCAGTTAGGTTTATACGGAGCCTAAGTAGGTACCTACTACGTTCTATAGGTGACAGTATTTAATAATATACTTACTCAGCCATTCTACTAGCAAAGTCCCCAGATTGGTGAACGTCAAACCAAGGTACATCCTTGTTCAATAATTTTTCAAGATAATTAGATCTTAATCGAAACACCTAATATCAAAATTTTTAAATAAATAACCAGCAAAATAGTAGCTAAATAGCTAAATATTAAAATAGTATTCAAATCTAATTAGCTACTAAAAAGGGTTGGATTGTCATGTTTTTAATATAATTAAACAATCGCGCTGCTTTATTAATTTTGTAACAAATTTACAGGTCCAAAAGTTGTAAACTGCAAATAGTATCAAATAAAAGGATCATGAGAAAAATAATGTTGCCTTAAAAATATATCCCATATGTAATGGTAGGTTTACATCTAACATTTATTGCATGATCATTTATGTCAGACAGAAATCCTGGCTAATGTAAACGGTCAAAAAGTGGTTGTAGTCAAAAATGTATGTCCGATACAAAGTTTTATTGTTTTCGTTAGCTAGAATTTCTGTCTGACATAAATATTATGCAATAAATGTCAGATGTAAACCCACCATAATATTTTATGAAAATAAATAATCGTTTTTTGTTCAAATATTTGATTCACTAGGCGCGAGGCTAGACGAAACATGAGGGATATTTTTCTAATTCTTCTGTCTTACAGCTGCTAACAAGCTTGTCGTCTAACAGCTGACATCATTATAATGCGAATCGAAATAATAAAAGCGCTTACCGCCAATGACTAATGACAAAAAAATTATAATATTATAAAAAAATGGCAACGCCAGTTTTAAAACAAAAATGCCCAATATCTCTAATGGCAGGTAAATTAATCCTTCACATGGTTTTCCACACATACATACACATACAACATTGTTATTGTTATTAGTAATTATTTAGTAAATTTTGTTTGACTTTTAACCTCAAAACTCCCCCTTCTTATTTTTTCATCCTGTTAGACAGTGGTTAGACATCTCCTGATGCCGCTAACAACCGCTGTGATCTGCTATCAGACTGACGTCATTGATTTGTCAAAAAATGCTAGTGCTTACAGCTGCTGTAAGCAGCTAACAAAGAAAATATCCCTATAGATGCTGCCAGCGACATCAGTTGCTTTGTAAGGCCTGTTTTCTTATACGTAGAGTATCCTGTACAAGTATAATTGCTAGTCACCTATGTATATTGCCAGTTTTTTTCATTTTCTCCTGTAGAATATGACAGTACTAATAAATTACCATTTTTTTCTCAAAGTGTTATAAATAAAGGCGTAAAAGCTTTTTAAAAATTGAGTTTTAAAAAAATGACGGATTCTATAATATTTAAAATTACATATTTTATTAAAAATAATAGTTGACAATAAACAGGAAGTGTCAAAAATTTTGCGGTCATTTTTAAATCATTGTATACAGCGTTGATCATATTTTTTAGGTATCTCATGCGCAGAACCTTTTTTTATGTTAAATTTGATAAAAAAATAGATTTTTTCCGGTATTCAGATTTATAAGTTAAGTTTACTTCCTATTTCTATAGCTCAGGCGAAATAGCAGTAGAAATGGTCATAAATAAAAATGTCTTCTTACAGCAATGTAATGGTATAGTTTTGTTAAGTGCATTTTACCTATGTATTTAAGAACACTTTCAGACCAAAATAATGCGTTAGGGGATTAAGGGGGGAGTAGTGGTTTTAAGGGTAAAAATAGTTTTTGCAAATTTAAGCTTAACAATAAATTTTATTAAAACAGATAAATACAAAAGTTGTCGACATTAAAAAAACCTACGATTTATGTAATAACTATTTTTACCCTTATCTTAAAAAATTAGGAAAGAAGTAGAAACTGTTTTTCTGGTTTTTAATTTTGATCTGTAACAAAAATAGTTCGATAAGGCTGAAATTTGGAGCAAATATACTTGTATACAATTAAAAATATTATTTTTTTTGATCAATAAATATGCAGCCGTTAAAAACTAACTTTTAAATAAAAATTTGAAAATTTTTAACTGTCATTTTAATTAACTTTTTTAATATAAAAAATGGCTAACTAAGGCCATTTTTTATTTGTCAACTTTTAATAAATACAATAAAAAAATATTTACCGCAATTGAAAAAATTGAAACAAAAAAAAACACACAATATTAACATTTTTCATTATACTCGTACATTGTGTTATTTGCGTCGAAAAATTAATATTATTTATTAAAATTGTAACGATTTTTTTATATTATTTTAAAAAGTTTAGAAACATTTTTAAATGTAAAACTTGGATTACAGGTATACAGTGTCTTCAAGGATGGGTGTTACAAGAGGACAAACTGAACAATTTTTTTGAGTTTTAATTCAGCATTTTGGGAAAACTGGTCGCATGGTCCATAACTCAAACATACAAAATTTTACTCTGATTGATATTATACAGGGCAAGTAATAACTTAAAGTAAGAAAAGTGTAGTAGAGAAAAGTACTTTAATTTTTTAAAATAGAACCAAATTGTTGTAGAGAATTAAGTTTTATGTTTAAATTTAAAGTTAAAGAATAAAGTAAACAGAAAATTTTGTAAAACTTTTAACAGTTAAAATTCAAAATGAATTACTGAGCCTAGAGAAGTAAAACGTAAAACAAAATTAACATATTTTTAAGATTTTGGTATTCGTCATGTCGAGTATTTAAGTACAAACATGTGAAAAATATGACAATAAACATTTTTTTCTTTAATGCTTTAACATTTACTTATACAATTTTTTTATATTTCGAAAAATAAAAGTTCTTTACACTACGTCATTTTTTCTATTTTTAGTTATAACTTGCCCTGTATATTACCAATAGGAAAAAAATTATTATTATAATATTTTTTGTTTCGGAACATGCGACCAGTTTTCCCAAAATGCCGATCTAAAATTAAAAAAATATATATATTTGTCCTCTTGTAACACCCATTTTGGGAGACACTGTATATCTACATGTAATCCAACTTTCACATTTAAAAATTTTTTAAACTCTTTAAAATATTTAAAGAAAATTTGAACTTACAATTTTAATAAATACTATTAATTTTTTGTCGAAAGTAACATAATGTACAATGATAATAAAAAATTCAATTCAAGTTTTCATAATAACGACTACATATTTATTGATAAAAAAATACAGTTTATTTAGAATGGTATAAAGAACATTTTTGGTCCAAATTTCAGCTTAATCAAACTATTTTTGTAAAGATAAAAATCAAAAACCGTAGAAACAGTTTTTTCTACTTTTTTCAAAATTTTTGAGGTTAGGGTAAAAATGGTTGTTACCTAGTTTGTAGGTTTTGTTTAAGTGTCGACAAGTTTTACATTTAATTTTTTTGTAATAGGATTTATTCGTTAGCTTGTAATTGTAAAAAGCATTTTTACCCTTTAAACAACCCCCTTTACCCCTTAACGGATGGTTTTGGTCCCGAATTGTTTTTTTACATCGTTATGATATATTTAACAAAAGTATACCAATCTTAGATTAGCTATATACCTGACCCAGGATACCAAGAGTTTGCTGTAAGGCCTCTGACACGATACTAAGCGTCAGTGGTCAGCGTTGAGCGGGAAATGTGAGAGCGCTGTCTTTGATCTTTATGCGAGAATAAAAGAACTTGTTTTTTTTTTAAATCAGCTGCGCAACGCTGACGTTGGTTATCGTGCCCCAGCGTTAGGGATTGCTTTTTGCAATCAGGTATTCCGCCTGGACTACTATACTAATTTATGGACATATACTTTTCTGTCCCCTAAATCTTTATGATATTTTTGCAAGAACATTTTCTTGTGTTATTTGGATATAAAGAAAAAAATTAGTAATTATCTAAGCTGTAATGCGTGCAGCTTTTGATATAAACTTACTTGTTTAATAGCGGTGTAATTAAATGTTTCTGCTGCAATATAACTGTTAATCATTATTCCCACTCCTATAACACTGTTCCAAAGTGCAAAATGACGTATACCTGCCAAAAAATCGTCGGCAGCATCTTCACAAGTTTGGCTTGAACGATCTATGCAGCTTACAGCATAGTTAATAACGTTTTCTGTAAGGCTTCCAAATAACAAATTATTAAGTGGTTGGATTGCTCCTGAGATTATAGCACAAATTACTCCTATACTTAACAGCCATTTGTCTGATTTTGTTGTAAATCTAAACTGAAATAGAAATTAAACACTTTATATAAATAAGTAATTAATTCGTAAAAAGTTGTTAGCATGTTTTCTTGCTTAACGGCTGTACACATAAAATGATAACAGGGATTTAGGCTGTCATGCAAAACTGTCACATTTGCATGAAAAGTAAATGTATTTTAAAGTACACTTTGCCATTTTTGCACACTAGCATTGCCTTTTCAAGCAAATGTGACACTTTTGCATGACCGTCTGTATTTCGGTATACGTATTCTCGCGGCAGAGTTATTAATTTTTTTAAATAATAAATAAAAAATATTTTTTTTTAAATTTATGTAAGTACAGTTTTACACTAAAAAAGCAATTTAAATAATTTTTGATTCGTTTCAAGTATTTTAATAAAACTAAGGTTCTTGGTGTTTTTGACTTCAAAAAATCTAATATAATGTTAATTTTTATGTAAATGTATAACTATTTAGTTGGCGTATGGTTAGCAGATAAATTGGCAGATGCCACAAGGCATTTTCAAGATTTAAATGAAATAAATAAAATAAATTAGTAACATTGCATAAGCTAACTATTTTTTTTTAAATAACAAAAACAATTTAAAAAACTAAATAAAAAAACACTTAAACTGCCACAAAAAACTTTAATTAAAATCACTCTGGGATATACAGAGTGGTTAAAATAAAAAAACAAAATAAATAAATAAAAATATCGACAAAATATATTTTTAAACTTTCTTATTAAATAGCATAAAAGATTATTCAAAAGTGTACAAAATTTTCTTTTTATTGGTTTTTTGAGAAAATTTAAGGTTAACATTAAGCAACATTCTTTAAAAAGAATTCAATCCAGTGAAAAAAAAGATATACAAGAAGATTAAAAAATACAAAAATGTTATTTTTAGCAAATAAAAAAGCAAATATAACTACTTTTTTTCTACTTATTTAAATAGCATAAAAAAGTAACAGAAATTTTACCTTTTTAATAATGTTTTGCATATAAAAAATTAAATAAGTAATAAAGAAAAACACATTTACTTTAGTCTAAACCTAATTTTTCCAAGTAATAATAAGCAATAAGAAAAAAACATGTATAAAACATTTTTTGTTACTTTTACAAGTACAAGTAATTTTAAACATTTAATTTTTTAAAGTATACAGTTTTCAAAATAACAATTTTGTAATTTGAACCACCCTGTATATCATAGGGCATTTTTTAGCAAAGCAAACATTTTTACAAATATATTTTTTTTTAATATTCAAAATAAATAAAAAATTACAGGTATAGTTAAGTCCACACTGTATATGCTAATTTAGATTGTTGTTTTACAGAAACCTTTTTACGGCCATAATAATATTTTTTAATAGAACAAAGATTGCCCAGAGTGCCCATGAGCATGTATGCAATAAGTTTTATATAGGTGAAACTTGTAGACCATTAGCTAAACGCATATAACACACATAAAACACAGATCATACATTAAAAACATAGAATTTCATAAATCAAAAATCTGCCAACAAGCATTTGATAACAATAATAGAATAGACTGGGATGCTTCAAATATTTTAGCAAAGGAAACTTTTCTAGAAAACGCAAAATCAAAGAGAGTGCGTATATATTATTAAATAAAGATAATTGTGTAGCATCAATTTCAGTTAATTTAAATAACCCTTGGTTGCCTTTGCTCGATACTGAAGTATCTTAAGGAAAACTAAAAATCAACAAACTTATCACCTTTTTGGTCTTACAAATAATAGATACACCAGTTACTTAATTCACTCATGACACAAATGTCAAACTATTTTTAGCTTGCGATATTAGAAAGCCTAAAATTTAAATCATTTTTAAATTAAATATTAGTTAATTTTTAGTTTTTAACTTAATTTTAACTTGACAACGGTGGCAGAATTTTTGGGTTTTTGGGTTGTTTTTCTTTATTTTGTTCAGGCGACCGGCAGTTCATAGGGGACCAGGACCGAATTGGTCCCATTCTTTCCAGGCGTGTACCCAACAAAAGGACCATCCAATATCCTTAAAAGTATAACCGAATAATAAGATCAAAAAATCATTTGGTACCACCACGGTACTCTGGTATTTAGGCATAGACCTTCGTGCGATGTCAAAAAATATATAAAAACAAACTTCGGCATATTAAAACAAGTTTTTTAACATATCTCAATTAATAGTATATTTCCTAACTAGTGCTGGAAGTGCCACTTTTCCGCACGCGACTGCAGTTGGCCAAACGACGCGTAGCGAAGTTCGGTCAAGCAGTCAAGTGCGGAAAAGGCACTTTAGGCACGTGTTAGGAAATATACTATTAAGTGCGGAAAAGTGAACTTTTTCGCACGCGAGTAGTCTTTTGTTACATTAAATGATTCTATTGTTTCACGACAACGCCAACGTCCTAAGTTTATTATGCGTTTTAAAAGAGTCTTCAATATACCGACTATTACCGACTATGTGGCACCAAATTATTTTTCATATTTGTGGCATTCTAGATTTGAATAATAAAAAAAATCTAGAAGCCAAAGTCTCAAAAAATGACATGTAAGGTGTCATTGTATTAAGAATCTTATATTCAATCAGAATAAGATAAAATATATCGGTGGTGCCTTTAAAAATTTTAAGCAGTCATTTCCGGCTAAACCTGAATAGATCATACAATGCATATTCATAATAAATATCGAAATAACAAATTTAATTTTTTTATCTGGAAAAGTAAAAAAGTTATATGTAGGGGAAAACTAGCTTTGAAAAGCACTCGGTATATTATTTTCTGTTCATTGGTCTGGAAGATCACTAAACCTAACCTTTTTAACTATAGACTTTATAGAGGAGATTTTTATTTTGACGTTATAAAACTAAAGCTTATATTACACAGACACTGAGTGGTATGAATAAAATTGTAGTGTTTACTGCAACATTAGAAAGGTTGGTGTTTTAGAAGCTTTACATTAGACTACAAGAGTGTAAAAAGAAACTACAATGCAGCAGAAACGTCAAAGAAAAAATTATAATGTAATATACAGATACTATTCCATATACTATAGGTCTACATATGTTTTAACCAACCCACGAATTAAACACATTAAGGATAATATCTTTTTTCTGATTGAACAATTCTGAAGCAACCGAACTGAGCATAATTAAAACATTATGTAAAATAGCGCATACAGTGACCAAGCGACCCTTAATACCGAATTAGGTAACATTGATACGGATAGTTACACCGAGAAACAGTGCTGCCAGGACGTGGATAAATCGTACCTCATCCCTAGTATCCCTCCCCCATCAAACACAGCGTAAATCCCTCGCTTTGCTAGCCGACATGCCTCGCGACCAATCGCGACGCTGTGTGGAATGCGAGTGCGATGCTAGGTAAAGTTCTCGCCAGTGAAGAAGATGCCACGGCGTCACCACTTCTGTCTCACTTTTAATTATTCTCCTTTTTGTTGCTCGCACACGATGTAAACGACGCGTTTAGACAGCGATAGTTAATCGCCGTCTTTATTTGTATGATGCTGGTGGCATCTTTGTAATTGGTTTTTAGTCAAGTGATACGATTTACCTACGTTCTGGCAGCACTGCCGGGAAATCCATATGTAAATATTTAACCTAACCAGAACATTGGATTAGAAAAATAGCCAGAAAATGTGGAATTAGAACAGTTTTTAACTCCGAAACTACACCCAGGAGCATATTAACGAAAAGCAAATCCAACACTTCTAAACAGGAGAAATAATGCAATACCAGTTACCGTTTAGCAATTCATGTCAATAAAGGTCTATGAATATTTCCAAAACTGTTTCTAAATCATTTTCTCCCATATTCAAACAGACACTTTCCAGAGATGTTTAAAGTGATAACCCAAGGAAAAATATACATGTCCAATTTAAGAGAATCACACACATGTAGAAGATGTTTCTTGTTAAAGTACTACTACAGTTTGAAGAATTGTCTAGGGACAATGCTACCGGAAGTTTTTACTTTTATTTTAAGTAAATACTACGAAGCAAATGCTACTAGTATTGGTGCCTACTTCATTTTTATTCATACGACCCATTATTTAATTGCATATTAAATAAATGCTGTATAATATAGGAAAAAACCTATCTTTGTATTTTAAAATATTTAAAATAGGATAAGGTTTTAATACGTTTATTTTATTTTATTGCAGACATAATTCTAAAAAGTGCATATACTAATTTAAAAAAACTTACCAAACCAATAAAAGAAGATGGTCCTAAGACTTCTTCATTTCCGTGTTCCTCTTCGGTATATTGAAATTTTCTGAAAAATATGTAACATAATATTTTACATTAGCGATGGCAAACTAATTGCACGCTGCACAAAATTCAATATTACTCCAAAAAAAAGTTTAAGGTAAGTTTTTATTATTCGTCAAATTCGACAGGTTTTAGATAGTTATTAACAATTAAGCGCCTCTATCGGATGCTTATTAAACTTTTCAAGTTCATTATGACATTTTTTGTCATATTTTGCTTAATATTGTTGCAGATTAGGCAATTTCTGTAAATATAGTAAATGCTTTTGTGCCATTTTATTAGGATAGCTTAAACCCATCGAAATTTAGTTATACAGTGACCGCCAGAAATGTTGAACCATATGGAATTTTTTTATTTTTAATGTCTCAAAAAATATATTCTTGATAAAAATCTCTGCATACAGCGAAACTCACATCGCACTAATCAGAATTTAATTTTTAATATTATACCATAGCGTATACGAGGTAGGTGCAAATTAACGAATAAGACACAAAGGAAACTACCTTTATTTTTAAACTTAGAAAAAAGTTTTTTGAAAAACTTGTTTATAAAAAAAATTAAGTCATATTTTAAAAGCAGAGCCTTTAATAGAAATTTGGAATAAATACTTACTTTTTTAACTTACCCCGTATAGAGAATAGATCAAACTAAAGAATTAACTGCCGTAAATTATCTTTATTCTTTAAATTTCGAAAAATGTCAAAGCTTTGTTATTCTTAAAGTATCTAAGTAATTTGGATCAATTTAAAAACAAACATAAATTTTTGCTTTTTGGGGTTCAATAAGGTCAAAACTTAAAACCCACTTTAGATTAATGTGCCACAACGTTTTTGCCTTATAAAAACCTCTTCCCGTTTTAAAATTTATGATTGTATGTTCGTATTTATTGAGATTAATCCTAAGATATATTTTATTAAATTCAATGCACTTTTTTCTTGTCAATCTCAATAAAGTTTAATTTTTGAACATTGTAATAGAAAATTATTAAAATAAATTTTTAAAAGTTAAGCTGTTTTTCTTATAAGGCAAAAATGACGTGGAACTTAAATCTAAAGGTCTTTTAAGTGTTGGCTTTATTAAACCACAAAAAACAAAAATTTACGTTTGTTTTTTAAATTGATCTAAATGTACTTAAATTCTTTAGAAATAACCAAGCTTTAACATTTTTTCGAAAATTAAAGGTAATAAGTATAATTTTCGGCATTTCATTTAGTTCGATCTAATCTCTATACGGAATAAGTTGAAAAAGTAAGTTTTTCTTCCAATCTTTTAATAGAAGGCTATTCTTTTAAAATATGACATAACTTTTGTTTACAAACAAGTTTCCCAAATAATTTTTGTCTCTTTGTTCAAAAATAAAGGTAGTTTTCTCTTGTGTTATATTCGTTCATTTGCAACTACCTCGTATAAGCTATGGTTTATTTAAATTTTGATCAGTGTTTTTGAGCTTCGCTGTATTCAAAGATTTTTATCAACATTATAATTTTATAAGAAATCAAAAATAAAAAAGTTTTCCATATGGTTCAACATTTCTGGCGGTCACTGTATTATTATACCGGGATGTTGTTAGCACCCCAACATTTTTTGTAGTTTTTAAAAGAGCCCAATAAAAATTTTGAAGTGTTGTTATAGCATAAATTACCATTTTTTTAAATTTAAATCACTTCCGGTTTAACCGGAAGTAGCATAAACTTTCTCATTTTAAATACAAGTACCTACTTTTTTTCTATATTTGTATTCGGTATAAAATTATCATTTCAATGATATATCATAAGGGTGTTTCTTTTGAAAATGACGGCTAAAGAAGATTTTTAAAGAAAATTAAGTACCGGCATTATTTCTGCTTTGAATATATTTTTTGGTAAGTAGGCTGTGAAAAAAGAATTACCAATTTACTTTTACAGGTAGTGACATATTCCATTTTCTTAAATAAATTACTTGGATTTCGTAATTTCAGTTTTTAATGTAATTAATGAGAGATAATTTAAAATTTGATAAACATTAAAAACGGAAACACCTCTATTTCATTTTATTTTTAAATTCTACACTAAAATCTCCTTATAATAACATAGCACAACATCTTGTTTATTTTCAAGATGGCGGTCATAGATCATTTATTGACGACATCCAAATAACGAAATTCTTTAATAAATGATCTATGGCCGCCATCTTAAAAATAAACAATATGCTGTGATATATCATTAAAAACAAATTTTAGTGTAGAATTTAAAAATAGAATAAAACAGGGGTGTTTTCGCTTAAAATGTTTGTCAAATTTTAAATTTATCTCATTAATTACATTAAAAACTGAAATTACGAAATCTGAGTAATTTTTTAAAGAAAATTGAATATGTTACTACCTGTGAAAGTAAAATAGGTTATTTTTTTATTTTCACTGCCTATTTGGCAAAAGATATATTCAAAACAGAAATAATGACGACACTTAATTTTCTTGAAAAAATCTTCTCTGATCGCCATTTTGAAAAGAAACACCTTGTATTATATATCTGTAAAAACGGAAATTTTAAACGGAATACAAATAAAGAAAAAAGAGTAGGTACCTGTTCTTAAAATAGGAAAGTTTATGGTACTTTCGGTTAAACCAGAAGTGATTTTGAGGTCAAGATAATAAAAATTAATAAAAATAAATAAAAATAATAATTTGTGGTATCATAATACTGCTAAATGTTTATCAGTCTCTCTTAAAAACTACAAAAACTGGGGGAGTAACAACATCTTGTGTCACCCGGTATAATTAGAAAAAAAGGAAAAGCAGGCAAGGTAAATACCTTAGAATTATTAATAACCTATAAAATTGAAAACTGTTTTAAGTCAAGCGGTTATAAAACCCTTATAACCTTTTCGTTCTCAAATAATGCATATTATGGTAAATCATACTTTAAAAAACCTATTGCATTTTTTTTTAAATAAAAGTGTACCATTTTATTCAACTAAATTGCTGAACTTAACTAAATTTGATTTGTATTAATTAATTTTTTTGTTAGTCAGAAGGCAAAACTAAAAAATAATTTTTGTCCAATAAAACCAGCTATGACAAAATTTTTTAAATCTAATACTTACGCATCTAATGAAGATAATTTATCCATTTTTCCATTTTTTTCCTTATCTACCTTTTTCTTTGTCATTTTGAGGCCTAAAATATAAAAATATTAAAAGCATAGTTAAGTTGCTAAATAATGTTATTAAACACCAAAAGGTCTAAATATTAGGAAAAAATTAGCGATACATTGGAGGTGAGGGACCAACAGGCGACATCAAAAAAAAAAAAAAAAAAAAACTTTAGGAACTTGGCGACTCAGGCGCTACCTCTAAAAACAACCCATTTTTAAAAGGTCTATTTTTTAAGCTCCTGGGGGTAGGAAGCCCCATCGCCCACCTCCTACGTGCGGCTCTGAATTAGTGCTGTCATGTAGAATAAAAAAAAATTTTCGTTATCAAGAACTTAAAAATCTAAAATTATTTCTCAATAAACATACCCTTTGTTAAAAAGATTCTACAACAGAAAATATGAAGACAAGTTCAAATAAACATAGAGAAATGCACACCGCAATGTTTTTCAGATACAGGGTGTTAAACTTTTTTAGAAAATCGTTTTTTTCTTTAAATCTTTATTATTCCTCAATCGATTTTATTTAAATTTGGCAGTGTTATTGGTAGACCAAAAAAAACCTGTTTAGACTTAACTTGATCAAATTCCCTCAATCGAATCGCGTCTCAAGGGGTACCCCAATATACAGGGTGTCTACATAAGTTGGCGGCATATGGGAAACTTTTTTATTAATTATTTTAGGAAAAAAGTTATTCTTTATAAAAAGTTCTGTATGGTCCAAAACCTAAAATGCAATCATCAGATATCAAATTGTGTCAGTCATGTACGAGGTTTGACCAAAAATGTAATTTTTGCTTAAGAGTAAAGTACCTGTATTTTTGCTAAATTCCAAATATGCAATTCCGTTCATTTAAAAAAAATCTGCGAAAAGTTAATTTTTACATTGTTGCATTATTTATTCTGGTTGTTTGAATTACATTAAATTAAAAAGTTTATTTAAAACTGTCCCATGATATTTATAATCATAAAATATAGTGCACTACTGTACAAACCTTAATTTTTACCACTATCGCAGGAAAAAAAACAAAAATTTTTGTTGTTTTTGGAAATGAAGAAGATTGCATATTTGGAAGTAATTTTTAATTCTTAACATCTGTTTCATTTAACAATTTGCGATATTAGCAAAAATACAGGTACTTTACTCTTGAGCAAAAGAGGTAAGAGGAAGTTTGTTGACAGATTAATTTTACATAATAGGTAATAAGATAATAATAAAAAAATCAAACGCAAAATTCTTCCTTGTCTCTTGTAAGCTCCAGGCACTGGCGTAGCTACTATGGGGCTAGGCAAGGCAGTGCCCCGGATCCACCAAGCTCTGGGGCGGCCCCTTGGAGTTGAGAGAAAATATATGAATCCAGGTAAAAAAAGGTGAAGAACTTTTTTGGGCCTCGTTAAAGAAAATAACTAAAGAGATAAAGAGAGATGATGTATGAAACTTAGGTGCTGTAGTTTTTTGCCCCAGGGCCCCTGCAGACCTAGCTACGCCACTGGCTCCAGGGGTATTCAATTAGTTAAATTTGAGTTTTTACAAAAACTAATCAAGATGAAAAAGAAGAGCTAAAAACGCTGTAGTTTTACTTGTTTAGTCAAAATAAATTACAAAACTTTCAAAAAGTCAAAACCGTACATTTTTCTGTCAGATATATTCGTTTAGGTACCTACTTCTTAAGACGCCACTGGAATAAATAAATGAAACCAAATTAAAACCAATAATTATTCTCTAAATGCTGCAAAGAACTATGCAACATTTAATTAAAATTGCATAAGGATTGCTTGACATATTATTAAAAACATATATTTTTTAAAGTTTAACACACTGTATCAAAAAAAAAACAATGAATTAAAGACTTATGTTGATATGATCCTTTTTTTCATATTTTTAGTAGTAGAATGTGTCTTTATTTTTCTTTAAGAACATTTTCTAACACCCTGTATTTGCTATAAAGTTTTTTATTCAGTAAGCAGATAGGTAAAGGTGTTTTTCGATTCGAATCTAATTTAGGTTACAACAAAAAAATATACCTTGTGTCAAGTAACTTTTTTACCTAACTTTCTTATTTTTTACTATTGCAGTCATTTTGTAAAGTTATTTAACCTGTTTAATTTTTTTTATTATAAAAACTGGCAAAGTCAAATTAAACCTACTTTAAGATCTTATAGATACATATATATGTACGTATTTGGATTTCGTACTAGAGAAGCCCACGATGCTAAATGGAAATTTACTCGAGCGTCATAGAGACCTATTGGGTTGCAAATCTTAGATAAAAAGAAAAAATAATAATATAATGTATACCTTTTCATCATTGGGAAAAGAGGCAGTAGATTTTTAAAAATGTCAAAAAATACTGTTATTATTTTGGCTTGTGAAAATTGTTCGGACCGTATCGGATTATATATTTTTCGTTATCCTTGAATTATTTTCTTCAAAATTAAAAAACAGCCATGCTCAAGAATATCAAAACTACATTTTTTTTACAACTTTGTAGCCCTCCGCTTTCACTTTCAAATTGTCAGATTTTAGGTTTAGAATATACACTGTTTAGCAAAAAATTAACCCACCCTATTTTAATCTGAAGCGCTCAAAAATTTCTGATGGATATATTTTCTTTTTACGATCGACCCGGTATACGGGGCTCATATTTGGTGGAGGTACTTAATCGAGGACAAGGTATCCTTCGGTTTATTAATCTGCCGCGCTGTAGTAAATCCTAAAATCCCCCTCTTTGGCTCCCCTATCCACAGAAATTGGTATTATTATATTATATTAGTATTATAGTATAGTATTAGTATTAGATTAGTATATAGTATATAGTATATAGTAGTATTAGTATTAGATCTTCATTCTGGTACAGGCAAATTGAATGTTGAGGTTAAACAAATTAGAGGCAAGTTATTTTTTTAAATTTGTAGGAAAGAGTGTCTAGAATATCATACCCAAAGTCTTCCACGATCTTTTTTTTAATTTAAGAAATAACTTTGTTATTTACGCCTTTACAAAAAATTACAAAAATAATTAATTTTTAGAACCTAATAGGAAGGAGATATTGGTAAATTAGGAATAAAAAAATTTTAGAATCAAGATTAACTAAAGTGATATATTTTAGGAAAATGTCTTCTTTTTTAAAACCACCTTTTTAAATTCACTATGTTAATCCTGACAACAAATAAAAAGTTTTTGGTTTAAATGCTACACATTTTAAAAGAAACTTAGATGTAATCACTATTTTTAGAGATATTAGGTTGTTTCACCTCTTATAAGTATACTTTGGCGTCACGGATATTCGGTATAATGGTACCTGTCATCAGTTTCTACCGCTAAAGGAAAGGCAGAACTATTTGCTAAACAATTCGAAATCGTCTGGACTGGACGGCTAGCAGTCTTTTTAAAAAATGTGCTTCAGAACTTGCATCAATCTTAACTCGGCTCTTTCGAATTTCTTACAACACAGGTGTCTTTCCGGAGAGGTGGAAAGCTGCACGTGTTCAACCTATTCCCAAGAAAGTATCTATATCTCTTCCATCTAACTATAGACCAATTTCAATTCTTTCAGTTCTTTGTAAAGTAACGGAAAAATTAATTAATTCACAAATTCTTAAGTATTTAGAAAAACACAAAATTTTGCATGTCAGGCAGTATGGATTTCGCCACAAAAGATCTACAGCAGATCTTCTTTCCTTCGTATCACACTGCTGGAATAAGTCTCTTGAGTTTCTAGGTGAGTCCCAGATCGTTGCTCTTGATATATCCAAAGCTTTTGACCAGGTCTGGCATGCTGCACTTCTTAATAAACTTCCCTCCTATGGTCTTTTAACTAAACTCTGTACTTGGCTCTCTAGTTAATTATCTGACCGACGTATATCAGTTATTGTGGACGGCCATTCTTCAAGCTTTCACCAAGTAAATGCTGGAGTGCCTCAGGGCTTAGTTCTGGCACCAACATTGTTTCTGCTTCACATCAACGACCTGCTCTCTACCACAACTAATGCCATTCATAGTTTCGCTGACGATAGTACCCTTCACTCCAGTTTTCAGGTTTCTAAACCCATCACTAAACCTGATTTGAAAAACAAAAGCAGAGCGATGCAGATATCTCTTTCGCAGGATCTTAATTTAATACTGGATTGGGGCGCCAAAAATCTCGTCCATTTTAATGCATCCAAAACACAATCATGTTCCTTGCCGCGAAAAGAGTCACTCAAATGCTCATCCTCTACTTATAAGTGGCCAAGTTTTACAGAGCAAAGACACCTTCAATCTTGTAGGCGTCACTTTTGAAAGTAACCTTAACTGACATAAACACATTGTATCTATAACCACGGCAGCTTCAAAAAACTTGGATTTCTCTTTCGAGCCAAAAAGTATTTTTCCCCTTCTAATTTATACACTTTTTATGTGTCCCAAATCCGACCTTCCTTGGAATATTGTTCTCATATCTGGGGCATGGCGTCCCCCACAACCCTTAGCATTCTTGATTCAAAAAGGAGCTATTCGTCTCATTAATGATTCTCCACTTACAGAAAGGCTTCCCTCTCTTGCCCATCGTCGGGCTGTGGGGGATTTATCGCTTTTTTATATGTACTTTCATGGCTTCTGCTCTGAAGAATTGTCCAGTATAGTTCCTCCACTCCCGGTTCCCACCAGAGAAACTCGTGGTGCCGCGCGATTGCATCCGTATACGGTCCAACTGGACAGGCTCCGAACTTCTCACTTTGTTTGTTCTTTTATCCCTAGAGTTTCTAGAATGGGTTTTTCTTTCCCCCAAATCTTCAAGTATTTAAGTGCCGTGCCAACAAACTCCCTCTTATCTCGCCTAAGACACCCACGGTACGTTAGTATTTAGGCTTTTAGCCTTCGTAGTTTGTCCAAAGATAAAAAAGTTGTAACACATGAGAATCTTTATCTATATTTTTTGTTTTTGTAGCCGCATAAGGTCGATTCTTACTTTACGTCCCGTTTACCTCCTATCTCTCACATTCATCGTGAGCTTTCCTCGTACTAGACGTCGATTTATGGAGCGGATAGTGGTCATATACACGGTGGCCCAATGGTCCAAAAAGTGCATTTTTCTGTTGTTTAAAGAAATATGACAAGACGTTTTTTTATTAAAGATTTAGGGTTTCCAAATGTGCTCGTCCGCAAAATATGTGTCCCAGAAAAGGTATGTTGTATGTATGGTTTATAACCCTTATTTTTGTTACAGAATCGGATTTAGCTTATAGTACGCCATTTTACTTTGGCCTTCGTGGCGATGTTGCCACCCTATTTATAATATACTGAAACTTTCGTAAAAAGCAGGATACCCGAAAATTAGGTTGAAACGGAAAAAAAATAGTTATTATTAATTTGTGCCTACATGTTTTAAAACACTAAAGACAACAAAAAAAAATACTTTAAAGAAAATTTACTAGCTCTCATACAGGGTATTTCTTATAGCATGGCCAAGATCTCATCATTTAAAATGCAAAATTTAAATTTTTTTTAAAGAAACACCCTGTAAATTGCGTTATTTTTAGATTCTAGGAATAAAAATATTGTAATTTTTTAAGCAATTCTTTTAACAAAAATGGGATTTTTAAAATATTTAAGATTTTTGAATAATTTCGTACAAAAAAGTATTTTTTTGGTATAAGAAAACTTTAGTATTTTCAATAGAACACCCAGTATATTTGTCAATATTCTTAAAATTTTATGTTTCCCCTTGAAAAAATGTGACATAAGCTATGGTTAGTTCTGGTTAGTAGCAAATTTTTATTGTTAAATAATATTTTTAATATCCATGTAGTAATTCTGAAAATACCCAAAGCTTATATTAAATTTTTTATAGGGAAGTGAAATTTTAAGAATAATAACAAATATACTGGGTGTTACATTAAAAAACAAATAAATTTTAGCATTTTGTAATATATATGAGAAACACCCTGTATCAGATCTAATAAAGTTTGTTACAGGGATTTATTCTGCGGTCTTTATTTTGTAAACTCCTAGCTAAGTATTAATAATAACTAATTTGTTCCAGTTTTTACCTAATTTTCGGGTAACATGTTTTTTTTTACGAAAGTTTCAGTAAATTATTAATAGCGTGGGAACATCACCACGAGTACCAATAAAAATAGCGTACTATATGCAAAATTGTATGCTCAATCCGATTCTGTAAACAAAAATAGGGGTTGTAATTTAAAAAACTAACTTTTTAGCCATATATTTTTTAGAACACTCTCTAAACATCAAAATATTTTTAAAACAGAAATATTTGACTTTTTCGCCAGGCCACCCTGTATATTATACTAAGTATGATTTGCATGTTTAATGTTTTAAGCAAACGGAACTTAATGATAAACGGGACCTTTAGTGAGAATAAACACTAAGCTGCGTCCACACTTGCAACAATTCGCCAAACATCCGTCCAAACAAATCAACCTATTTGCGCGCTCCCTTGATGCAAAAAACCGATAAGCTGTAAATTAAATCATTCTGCAAGCCCTTGAAACGACGTGAATTCCGTCCACGGCCACGTCCGCACTATGTGGGGCTATGTGGGGCTATGTGGGGCTATGTGGCGCGCTATTCGGCGCGGCGAATTGTAGCAAGTCTGGATGCAGCATTAAGTGATCAATATAATGTTCTATAAATGAAAAAAAACTGTATCTGTTTGCCTAAAAAGCATTACCTTTTGACTATAAACAAAAAAAAGAAACTAAAACAACATACTTTTAATATATAATAATAATAAATTAGTAGTTTGTTTTGTATAATTATTGATTGATTATAAGTGTATTGCAGGTAATACAATTTGTACTTCAAAACACAATCTTCTAAAAAATATTTTTAGATATGATCAAAATTTAACAGATAAAACAAATAGGTTTTAATTTACGACGCGCATATTACGATAGCTTTATAGAATAAAATTCTTATCCTAAAATTATCTAGATATTTCCTAAAAAATGAATCAAATGGCATTTCCAATACTTTTTATGAAAAAATTAGATAAAACGCGTCAAACTTTAAAGGTTTTACCATTTTGAGAAAATCGTTTTATTGACTTGTGTGACAAAAAAATAGTATAAGAAAGCATTTTCCTCGAAGTTGGTACAATTTGCATGTGCCCATTTCTTACAAACACATTACTAGATCCAGTCTTTATTACATAGTGTAGAACCATTCTAAACTGTTCTCTGAACTGTCAATAGTGTCAAGAACGGTTCTTCAACATGAAAAAATGTCAAAAAATTGTAAAAGGAACACTTATGGTGTCGTTCCGGGCGGTCCTGGAGCATAAAAGGAATACAGCAATTATTGGTGATGCATTCAGTCAGTGTATCATTAGTGTAAAATGAAAAGCGTTTTTTACATTATCCCGTAACTTTATTGTCTTTTCTTTTTTTGTTTTTTTTAATAAGCTTTTTACCCTTTGCATTGGTTTTTAGCGTCTGTTTTATTTAGGGGTTGATGTTGTATTGTCTAAAAGTTTCTTGTGCGTTCTAGGGCGATGATACTTATGTCAGCACTATTGCTAACAACTTTATTATTAGAAATACAAAGTTTGTTAAATTAGTAAAATTTTACCACTTTTTTGCTGATAAATGTGCTGCCAAGATAACAACAAATATTGAACATCTGGGTTTTGATTTATTGCAAAAACGTACTTTTTTATATACCCTGTTTATTATGTCACCATTTGAAATATCATTTACGTTTTTAAATAAACATAGCCAAATTATTGTGTTTTAATAAAAAACTAACAAAATTTGTAACAAATCTATGTAACTTCGCCAAAATACACAAACTCTTAACTGATTACAATTATTTTTGCGGTTGATGAATCAAAATTTAAAATTTAAAATGTCGTGCAAAAAAATTAGGGACATGCACCTGTACGGTAATTTTGATACTAAATGCAGTGATCATATTACAGGCTCCAGCATATTTAAGAGGTCGCTGTTAAGGCTAGAAATTCAAAAATTATGAAGTGTGTCATTTTAGCTGAGTATGCCATTTTAGGCCAGTTTCCCTACCTGAAAAGGTATGAGACATTCAAGGCGAGAACGAACAAAGAAAATGCAATCTTTCATCTTAACATAATAAAACTTAAACTTAAATCAGTATGTTTAGTTTTTATTAAATATAGGAGTTGTTTTACCATCTAAGGCAGAGTTTATAAATTAAAATTTAATTTTAGTATTATTATTAACATTAGTCACAAGATTCAAGCATATGCATTCAAGTTGAAGTGTTTATAAATTAAATTTAATTTTTTTGATGTTAAGAAACGACCTTGAAATACTCTAAAATCCTAAACTTAATACTAAAATAGGAAAATTATTATTTTATTTGCCCTTGTGCCATAAAAAGGTTAAAATCATTAACTCCTATTTATTCAAGTTTCATAAGGTATTTTTTTTTAAATGTAGCCACACAATACTACACGTCTGGCTAAATTTAATTTAGGTTGAAACTAATACTAATGCCTAATTCTAATACTAAAATTATTTTTTGATTGGTAACCTCGGCCTAACACAAAAACATAAGTGTTAATTGCTTAACGTTGTTTAACCGTAAAGCAGATTTTCTAATTAAAAAATTATTGTATTTTAATAGCACATTTACTGTCTGCTGGTTAATTGTCATCCTACTTTTTTATTTGTTGATAATTCATTCTTTGGATATATACATTTGGTTACCTATTGTTAGTTTTGGCGCTTCTTCTCACAATCTTTAATTTTTAAATTTATGAAACGTCTACTTACCTTATTTCTAAAGATGGGTCAGATCTACACAAAAGGTAAAGGTAATGTGAGAATTAAATAACTAAATATATCTAAAAAAATTGACAAGGCGAACAAAAAACACACTTGTTTTAGCAACACACTCCAATCCTTGGTTATCAGGTACTGATACAGAATCTAATAAAACAATAATACTTCAGACTATGATAATCTGATGATTGTCTAATTATCTTTAGATTTAAAAACGTGTATCTGGTATATCACTATGAAAAATATTATAATATTGATAAAAAAAATGTTATAGTCATGTTACTGTCATATTATTGGCAAACATCATCTGATTTTCTCAAATGAAGACATTAATTTTAAAAACTTGTTTGAAACTCCAAATACTTGCGTTTTTTTAAACTACAATTTAACGTAGCTTCAACGTTGTATAAATGTATACATCAAATTTTAAAAGACCCGCATTGTTTTGAAATTTTACCAATTTTAATAAAATTAAAATCTGCCTTTCTTTTTATTAAAAAAATCGTGCAGGCTCCTTTGTAAATTTGGCAGAACAAACATTTGCTAAATGTTAAACAAATAAAAAATATTTTTCTAAGGTTTTATCCTCGGTTTTATCTCTTAATATCCAACTCATCTATATGAGAGTCGTTTTTTTGTTTTTTTGTCTTTATTATAAATTTATATAATAAGTTATCCTTTTTTACCCTATTTAAAAAGATTTCTTAGAAATTATTATTTATCTCACAAAAATACAGAAAGTAAAAAATGGTCGACTTGCTGTTGTAGTGTAATTAAAAAACATCATTGAGAGTATTTTTTCCTTAATCCTTGTACCGGTGCAGTGGTGGAATGATAATGTGGAATCAGTACTCCAATTTCCTAAGTGAGATATATATAGAAGATAAATATTTTTCCGAATGCAAAAAAATTAAGTCTTATATATTGATGTAATCGCAAGAAAAAAGCAATTTTTTAAGAGTCTTGGATACAGGGTGACCCATTTTAAAAATCCAAGTTTGGTTTATATCTCAAACATTAAAACATTTAAATGAATTTAAAGTACTTCACTTAATTCTACGTAAAAAGCTTATACACTTTTGTATTTGAAGTTTGTTTTTATCTCCACCAATGTTTGAGTAATAAGACATAAGAGAAATCGACGAATTCTTAGAATCACTCTGTATCTTCTAAACTAATCAAGTTAACATGGACTGATTGCGCCAATAAACTAAATACTGAAAAAAATCGGTTTACTGACGATAGTTAAACGTGACAACGTCGAAAGAGTTATTTCTTTAATCGCCGAAATTATTGTTGCTATAAACAATTGACGCCACATTCACTTTTCACTGCACGCCTACTCAAGTAGGAGAGAAACAGATGTCGAACGCTGCCGAACACGGAGATTGTGCTTCTTTGTCGCTCGTTTCGCGCTCTCGCTTGCCCTTCAAGCCTTAAATGGAACGCGCTATGTGACGCCGCATGAGTCATGTTTTTGCGTGCAGCCTGGTTTATCGAGTTATATGACGTTGTCACGTCAAAAACAGGACACGTATCTCACTTTTTTCATATCTCTTACCGTTTAGCCTACACCCTATAACCCCAACCAAAAAAAAAACCCTGTACAATTTCATGCCATTCAAAAAATCTAAACAAGAGCTTTAAAATTATAAATTTTAAACTTAAATAGTAAATTACCATTTTAATTACTATAATTATTAATATTTTAAATAATTATACATCCTATGTATTATTTTTTCAAAGAAGCTTTCCAGCTCTACGAAAAAATTTATGTAACATGGTTTAAGCAGCCTTTAAATAAAAGCCTACAGTAATTTAAACCTTCTTTTAAGGCTTCTCTTTGGTAAAAAAACTGGCACCAAAATTCCTACTTTTGTTTTTTGCGAAGGACCAGAAAAATTTACTGCCCATTGACCAAAAACGAACTTTGTTTTTTTTATGCGATCATCAAAGGAGTCTTTGGCTTCTGAAATAGTTTGATCGTGGTGGTTTCATGCTCTAATGCAAGCCTGTCGGTTTTCTGGACCAGGATTCTGTAAAAACTTAACAAGCAATAAAAAACATTGCCTAAAGAAAATAATGTGTGCAAATCTTGAAGCAAACATTTAGCCACAGTACAAGATAATCGATTTTCTTGTTAATAGAAAAAATATTTTGACTTCAAACATATCGATGGTTTTTGACAAAACATAGTAAGCGACTTTCGTCAATATTACGAAAAACGATTTTTTCTTTCCATTGCATTATTTTTAAACAAAAACCGAACTAAAATAAAGCTGTGCACTAATGTACCGGGTGTCAAGTTATAAATTTACACGCCCCTTAACTTTTTTATTTTTTACTTTACGAAATAAAAAAAATCAGTTTGTAGGGCTAATCCTGTAGTTTTCGCATAAGTAATCAAATTTGTATTATCTCATAAGATATACAGGGTACGATAAAAATTATAGGTATATTTTTATATATTATTTCACCATTAAAAAGATCTTTGAAAATCCTTTACCACATTTTATATACCTATCTCAATTAGTTTTCGAAATATGGCCACACAAATCGATGGTAAATAATTTTTAATTCCCATTAGAAACGTAATAAACTTACATCTCTCTAACTAATTTATTTTTCAACGTATAAAGGCAATAAAAACACCATTTTGTTAGAATGATTCTGTAGTGTTTGTATCTTTCAACAGATTTTTTTCTCTTAAGATATACAGGGTATGACAAAAAATGATTTTTTTATATAAAAACCTTGTATATTGTATCACCATTTAAAAGATAATTTAAAACGTCGCGTTATAAAAATACCATATTTCATGGGTTTATATTTAATGGTTTTGAAAATATGGCCATAAATAAAATTATTGTGCAATTATTGCTAATTTAGATTTGGATAACCATATTTCGAAACTTATGAAGATAGATATATCAAATGTAGTATTTTTTCAAGCTCTCTAAAATATCTTTTTATTAGTAACATAAGATAGAGGGTGTTCCATTTTAAAAAAATATACTTTTAGTCCTACTCTGTATATTTAAAAGATTATAAAAATCTAATTATTGTTTCAGAAACTACCGAATTAAACCAACAAACCAATATAATTATGTATTTTGTACGATAAAAATAAGAAAGTTTGGGGAGTGTTAATTTATAACTTGACACCTGTTAATACCAAAAAATTACCAACTTTGTTTTAAAAATACCGCAATAAGAAAAAGAAAAATAAATCGTTTTCTGTAAAATCTGACAAATGTCGCTTTTCTTTTTACAATAATAGTCATATATTCTTTTTATTTATAACTGTTAAAGAAGATGTTTTTAAATGGTAAAATTTAAAAACAAAAATTTTTGCATTAAAAAATGTTTAATTATATTTAATTTTTAAAATTAGTCGCCCACCTTAAGATGTACTTAATAATAAGAAGTATTATCACTTTTTTTTATTTCTTTTTGTTAAAAATGACAAATTCCACACCCAGGCTAAGAAAACAGAAATAAAAACATATTTAACACCACCCAAATAGCCAACTAAAATTACGAAGCTAGTTACCCAGTTAAGTGTATTTTTGCAGAGAAACCTTTTAAGAATAATCCCTTCTAAGTTAATTAAAGTGTTATGCTTGCATAATATTTAATTGCTTTATTTTAAGCTCAAATAAAATTCAAATATAAATAAGCTTTATTTACAAGTTTATTATTAGATAAACAAGATATCATTTAATATGGTAAATTTAAAAGCGCTTACTAAACAATAATTCAGGAAACAGATCAAACTATTTCATGTTCAGATAAAAATAATATTTGTGGTAATAAAAATGATGTGCAGGAAGGTGTAAAGAATTTGGGTTATAAAATTATTGTATTAAACAGGACATTGTTGTTAAAATAATACCATGAGTGCGGCAGCTGGTATAATTATTGGTTTATCATTGCTCACAGCAGGGGCCGTAGTTGCGTATTACAGTAAGTTTGTATTGAACATATTTGCGGTGTTCAGTGGAAAAGTTGTACAAGAAACATTTTCGTAAAATGAAAGATTAGTGCAGCAATATTTTATTCATAATAACATTATTAATTATTTTTATTTAATATTATTATACAGGGTGTTTCTAAAAGGTGCGATAAAATATATGTTGCTTTAACCCCACTTACTCCAGTCCATAAAAAGTGTATGATTTTTAAAATACTATATTATTAATTTTAAGAAAAAAGCTATTATTTTTAAAATGTTTTGCTTGGTTTAAAACCCAATCATCAGATATGTTTTTTGCAGTGGTAAACGGTAAAAAAAATATGAATTTTGCTTAAGAGGTAAGTACTTTTATTTTTATAATAACAAATATTTTTTTAAAGACAAGATGTTTAGGAATAAAAATAACGTTTAAATATGCAAATTTTCAAAGAAAACTTTTTTGATATTTTTTATGAGTTACCGGTAAAAATTTAGGTTTTAAAATTGCATACTTATTTTGAAATGCCATATGTAAAGAAAGCTTAATAAGTATGAAAACAGCAAAAAGACACAAAAACGTTCGTCGCAAAAAAAATGTAAAAAAAAGATTTTTCTTTTAATTGCAAAAAATATTTTGTTATTTTTTTGAATGGAACACTCTGTATATTGTATCAGTGTTCGAAAGATCTATCAAAGAGCATTAAAAAAGTTTTAATATGTTATATCCAATTTTTAATAGTTTCGAAAATATGGCCATCTTTGGGAAATTGATTGTAAACTGGCATTTTTAAAATAAAACACTCCTGTATATTGCATCATTATTAAATGAATATTTAAATGAGCTTTAAGAAAATACTGCATTTTATATGTCTATCCCTCTATAGTTTTGGAAATATTGTCATTTAAATCTAAAAATTCGTAATTTATATTTTATCTTCGACACTAAACGTTGTGCTTATAGCTTGGAGCTGCAGCGACAATTAAAATTTAACATAGTTTTTAGATTTGGATGGCCATATTTTCAAAACTACAAGAGATAGACATATCCAATGTAGTATTCTCTTAAAGCTCTGTTAGTCTAATTAGTATCTATTTAATGGTGATGCAGTATACGGGATGTTTATTTAAAAATGCCAGTTTACTATTCAAATTCCTGAGGATAGTCATATTTCCGAAACTATTAAAAATTGAATAAAACACATAGAGACTTTTTAAAGCCCTTTGATAAATTTTTCGAATGGTGATATATATGCGGGATCGTTAACACCCTGTGTGTAACATTAAAAACAGGTATATTTTTTGCAATAAATCTAGAACCCGATGTTTAATTGTTTTTCTGTTGGTACCACGTTAATCAGCGGAAAAAATACAACTTTACTAATTTAACCGACTTCATATCTCCAATAATAAAGACATTAGCAATAGTGCCGACTTAAAACTAATCATCCTGTATTCATACTATTTAAAATTATTTAAATTTAAATTAAGCCCTTTTATTTTTAGATTTTGTTCAACCAGCTTTATTTACTAATACAAATGGAACACAAACAAATATGTCCATAAAACAACAGCAGTTAGTTGATCCAGATGGTCCACAAGTTCAGTTTGTTTTGTTTACGAGGTCAGTCTTGTACATAGAGTAAATTAAAAAAATAATAATAATTAAGATATGTATACCAGGATAGTATTTACAAAAGGACAAATGAACCAGAAATGATATACATTTTCGTCCATCTGGGAAAACTGGTAGCATGATCTAAAACTAATAAAAACAAAATTTTACTTCGATTGATAATATACAGAGGGAGGTTTAACTTAAAATATGAAAAAAAAAATAGGAGAAAAGTACTTTTATTTTTTATATATGACAACACAGTATAGTTAAAATGTTGTAGAAAATAAAATTTTTAGGTGAAAATTTTAAGTTGAATAATTAAAGAAAAAAAATACATTTATGTTCATTTTTTTTAGATTACGCATTAACAATTTTTCAAATACTGGGCTTAGGCAGCAAATTTTAAAAAGAAATTTAAAACTAATAATTTCTCTCTAAAATCTGCTTATTTGGCTAAAGAAAAGTAGTTACCCAAGCAGCAAGCTGACGTCTTATTGACGTCTCTTTTTAGTCATTTTTGGTTACATTTGGTCAGCAAAGACATCATAAGATGACGACAAAATGGCGTTAAATTGACCTACCCAAGTCACAGACAGAAGACGTCCCGTTAATGACGTCATAATGACGTCTTTAAGATGACGAATAAACTTTTTTTTAAGCTGAAATGATACGGATAATTTTTTTTGAAAATTGAAATAGGAAAAAACTCATTACTGCTTGCAATTTCCTTGCACTGCAAGGTCGAATCTCTCGAGACACTGTCCATCCTGGAGATGCAGATTTTTAAACCAGCCGAAGATATTTCTTTCAAAGCTAATTGAGATCACCAACTGCAGATCGGGTTTCGAATTATGTTGGTCTTATCGGTACGGTGTAGGCGATAAAAAGCGAAGATGTTGAATAAACGTAGTAGTTTATTGTCCATTGCGCCATCTATCGGTAGAGTTTTTTCCTATTGAAATTTTGTAGAATTATTAGTTTTATTTTTCTGTCATATGATATTTCGGTTGGATTTTGACACGAATCATATAATGTTACAACATTTTTCTGGCGGGTTTTCTAAACATGACATCATTACATTTTTATGAACTGGTATGACGAAAAAATGACATCAAAAAGACGTCAATTCAACGACGTCAAAAATACGTCATAAAAATGACGTTAAAATGACGTCATAATTTTGGTCTGATGACGTCCTATGACCAAAAATGACTTAAAAATGACTTAAAAATGACGTCATAATGATGTCAGCTTGCTGCTTGGGTAACTCCTGGACATTTTTCACACTTTTAGTTATAACTTGCCCTGTATAATACGAATCGGTGTTAAATTTTGAATTTATTAGTTTTGGACTACGCGAAAAGCTTTCCCAAAATTTTGTTTTAAAATTCAGAAATTTCTGGTCCATTTTTACACTTATCCTGAAGTTTTACACTGTTTAAGAAGAAATAAGCAATAAATTACTTAACTATTTGGTATTAGTAAATCATCACAAGTGGTAATTTTTACCAAATTAAAACAATTACTTTAAAAAATAAATTTTTGTAGTTATCCATAGTCGTCCGGAAATGCATTGCATTTTCTACCAAGTATATGTATAAATAGCTTAGTAAAATAAAACTTAAGGTTTTAGGTTGGGACAGGTTTTTATAAGTTTGGGTTTTAATTCTTTAGTGCAATCAAAAAGTATACATAGAGAATCAGCCAGTCAATTATGTAAATAGGCAATAGGTGAAAAAAAAACAGTCTAACGCGAATGCCGGCATGTAACTAAACATTTCGGATTGGGTGACTAATAGTGCTTGTTTTGTTATTGCATTACTGACCGATATACATTTACACATAGCTGATACGATATAGTAGAATATATTAAAGTATTTATTGTGGTCAGTTTATTGTTTATTAATTAATTTATTCACGTAAAATGTAGTGTTTAATATTTATATTAATTTTCAATTATACATACAGGTCCGTATTAGGATTAGGTATGACATTTAATTTGTATTAAAATCAGCTTTAAAATTTTGTTATTATACTATCAGGATTGGACATAGTGAAAAAAATGACAATACAAAAGTGCATTTTATTTTAAAACCCTATTTTAAATAGGACCACAAAAAAAAATAAAACCAATTTTCAATGTTTTGGTTTTTTTTCCGGATATATCCGGAAATACTATAAATTTTTAACACGCCAGATTATTAGTTGGGCACATAAAACTCAATTGCTGTTCTCATTTTTCCGAGTTCGTATTTCTTGCCATTTTGCCCTCCTTATCTTGGACACGTTGTATATTAGTATAGTGTTAGTTAAAAAGGTTGGCAACATTTCTTTTAATCGAAATCATTAAAAAGTCTAAACATGCTTTAACGGATTCATTTTAGAAACAAATTATTACGCTTTACGCCATTAAAAAAAAATTGGACATAACGTAAAAAAATCATTCATTTTAATTTCCTTTCAATCGAAACTGCTTACAAACAGGGGCGCAATTAAGGGGGAGCAGAAGGGCCTTAGTCTCCCAAGACGGCGATTAACCACCCAAAATTAATAAACGTTTAAAATATTTTGGTGTTTTTTGGCAAATATAAGCTGCGTCTTAAGCCCCCCAAAATCCAGCGGCTAGTTGCGCCACTGCTTACAAAGCAAATATTATTTCAAAAATTATTTTTTTTTGATGTTTCAATCATAGATATTAATATGGTAAAGAAATAATCTTATTAGATATTACGTCGCTCGCCAATAATATGTTATTTAAATCTGTATACTGTATACCTATTACTAATTTTAACAACTATTATTCAAACATGAAACAATTAAAAATAGGATGAAATTATTATCAAAAAAATCAAATCAGTGTAATCTAAAAGTATTTATTATAGGGTTTGTATAAGTTATGGATCCATATGAAAAAATTTAAGTCAGTAAAATGGACAGAAATATAAAAACAACATACCTTTAAAATATTATTGACCGTTGAATATATTTAAGGCGTTGAGAGCCAAAGCGGACCAGCCCACAATTTAAAATATGTACCTTATCGCGTATTTTCAATAGTATAAAACTTATTTATCAAAGCTAAAGTGGACTCAGTAAGCTACCACTATCCTATAATAATTATAAGCCTACTTTGGCCCTAATAAATTAGTTTTATGCTATTGAAAATACTCGTTAAAGTACATTTTTGAATTGTGAGACGGTCCGCTCTGGCTCTTAACGCCTCATTTCACTTATCTAGGAAATATTTTAACCTGAAATATATGTTTATTTTAAAATCTTTAAATTTAATAATAACGGTTTTAAAGTAAAAACTAAGAATGGTAGAACTAACCAAAACAAAACCTTAATCAAAAAGCAGATAAACTAACATTTTGGTCAGGGCCGTATTAACTGTTTGAGGCGCCCTAGGCTAGAATTCCCGGAGCGCCTATTTCCACCAAAAATTTTTTGAAGAGCAAAAAAAAGGTCCTTTCCTCCTTCTCGCGTCTATTTCATTCTAAAGCACCTTCTTCTCAGAGAAATTAGTCACCAAAAATCTCCATCCGACCTAAACTTTTTTAAAAACTTCCCTGTCTGGAGCCTATTTTTTTTCATGGCGCCCTAGGCTGTAGCCTAGTCAGCCTAATGGATAATACGGCACTGATTTTGGTAGGTATTTAGTGTGTTCTAGGATAGATTTTACTAAAAAAGACCAAACGGACCACATAGCAAGTTCTAATAAAATTAATAATATGGATAATGCTCCAGAGTAAGATACTTTTAATATTTAAGCGTACAAGTAAAA
>JACEGR010005078.1:0-78091 GCA_014170235.1 Listronotus bonariensis | reverse complement strand
ACATCCTGTCACCTGTTATATTGTCGTAGTCGCAAGCAAAAATGCAATTTTTTAAGATAATCATATACTGGGTGTCCCATTTAAAAAATGCAAGTTGGGTTATATCTCAAAAACTAATTTTGAAAATCACCCTGTATCTTCCAAACCAATTAAGTTAGCGTGGATTTGATTGCGCCATTATACTAAACCCTAAAGAAAGGAACGGAACACGTATCTTAGTTCTTTTGTGTCTCTTACCGTTAAGCCTATACCATACAATCCCAACTAAAAAAACCACCCTGTATATGTATAGACAACATACAAAAATAACAAAAATAATAATTTCTAAAGAAGGATGTTTTTATTAGTTTTGGGATAACACCAAAGACTCTAAAGCTAAATTTAATCTATAACAAAAAAACTTACCTCTAAAAGGTGCTCAAAAAGTTTCGTTATTAATGGGTCTTCAATAAAACTTTCTTCCTGTACGTCATGTTTTGGTTTTCTTTTAAGAGTATCACAAAACACTCCAAGAAATGCAATTATTCTATCAACAAAAAGGTTTTTTGTTTGAAATCCACTTGAAGGACCAAATCCACCGTATGAACAAAAACTTCATAAAATTTATCAAAATCAGACTAAAACGACATAGCCTTATTACTTAGTGTTTACTTGTAAATAAAAAATAAAATGTGGTTTGTACCACAAAATGAATAAAGGATAGAAGTAGTAGAACAGGAAATTGGACAGTAGTATTAAAATAAATATAAAAACAAATAAGTACTGCAAAAAAACAAAATGTTGCTTAAATACAATCTTAATCACTTCTTGGTTTTTTGTCTGATTTCAATTATCTTTAGACCCACTTGTAGCTAGTGGCATCAAGATTTTTATTTAATACCAGGTTTGAAAAAAATGGATGTGGTGTTATACAGAGAAAATTAAATGTTGCATAATGATATACATTTTTGAACAATCTGTGAAGTAATTTAACATTACAAACTTACCAGAAGTTCACTTCCAAACCAGAAGAAAAACAACAAAAAGCAACATAAAAGTTTATTCTTAATAGTTTTAAGTTGGTTTAATTGTGTTCAAAGTTTAATGCCATTTCATTTTTATGATTTGTGGAAATGAAGTGATCATATGCCATTCTAGTTAATAAGTTTAAAACTAAGTGGACTAACACATTTGTGAATAGCGAAATGATTGAGCTTTTCATCTTGTAAGAAGACTGCCCAAATAGCACAAACTTTCCACTGGGCAATCCCCCATATAAGTAAAGCATGGGTCTCGCGATGCTTTATGTCCGCTCCACAGCTTAACCACTGTTTGGTAGTGTAGCCCAGCTCTGTAGCATAGTCAAGAAATAATGTGGATGCATGCTTTACTTATATGGGGGATTGCTCAATGGAAAGTTTGTGCTGTTTGGGTTGTTTATATACCTTAGAAAACTCTTTTACACAAACACCCTAAAAGGTATAAATGTAATTTATTTTTAAAAATTATTGTATTTTATAATTAAACTCTATTCCCATTGGTAGTAACAAATAATAACATATTTTTTTGTTGCAATTTTAATTAAGTAAATTTTATTTTCATATAAAAAAAAAGGGTTGCATTTTAAAAAAATTTGAAAAACAAAGAAAACATTGCTTTGTACCGAGTTTGTACCATATCCAACCTTGATAATGGTTTTACATTATTCTCTTTACACGGTATCAGCAAATAGTATAAAATTTGGATGGAAAAAAAATATGGAAAACCAAATATTGCCTATAGCTTCATGAATAATGATAACTGCTCAAAATATTACAAATAGCCAGAAAAATGACAACATTATCTTTGACAAGAAATTCTTTTAGTCACTTATTCAAATTAATTTAATTACATTAACACTGCAGAGTAGTACTAAATAGAACATAATTCAGGGATACTGGTAATCAGGGCATAGCTACTATGGGTCTAAATGGGGCAGTAACCCGGGGCTCAGGGGAGCTTGGTAGTGAAAGGAAAATGTGTGAATGCAAGTAAAAAAGTTGGGACTTTTTTTTTGCTCTTAAATTTTTTTTCTTACTCATTGACATTTTCAATTTTTTGCACCCCCTGGATTTTATCCTGTCCACGCCAATGATTAACGGTGGGTTTTTAAAAACTTTTTAGCATTTATCATTTAACATTTTACATTTAAAAGGTTTAGCATTTAGTAATTTAGACACTGTTCATAAAAATTTCAAAAATAGATATTTGGTCATGCGCATTGTAATAATTTCTCTAGGATCCTTTTCTGAGGCCAAACAAGTTAGAGAAGTTTATTGTACATATCAAGAGATATCCTCTTGTACTTAAAAAATTGTTCATGGTCCTTTTTTTATTAATTGCACAAAAAATGATACTGGAAGAGTCTTTCAATGTTTATTTAAGTTAATCTGTAGCTTTCTCTTTCACAAAGTGGCTGAAGGGAGCAGATTTATCACGTAGATTTGATGTTTACTAAATAGTATGGATCAAAACAATAATTTAACCAAAACTATCAAATTATGACAGTATAGAAAACATTCTGACATGGGCAGTCGAATTTGCATTTAGCATTTAATTTATGAAGATAAAAGTTGGTCAACTCTTAAATGATTAGTGTTAAATGTCTACATGAATCACCATAAGTCGAACTTTTTGTTAAATCCTAAATGCTAAATGTTAAATTAAATGCTAAATGTTTTTTATAAACCCACCATAAGGCCATACTTTGGATTTTTGCCCCAGGCCCCTGCTGACCTAGCTATGCCACTGGTGGTCGTAGTTTTAAGAACCACAATTATTATAGGTACATTACCTTGTGATAAATATTACGCAATAATAGACTGTTTTTCTGATGACATGCTGCTGTATGCTGAGCAGCAGAAATTAAAGCTGAAACTTCTTTAAACAAATTGACCATCATGCTTCCCATTATATTAATTTACATTAAATAAAAATATCCTCTACAGTGCATACTGTTACTTATGCTTAGAAAGGCTTTGTTTATGCACATAAAAGATCCTGAAAATATATAAACCAAAGTAAAACGATTTTTCCACAGAAATAAAACAATTTTTTTATAAAATTATCGTCGTCAGTTTAAAACACGTTTAAAAATATAAACAACATTAGGTTAAATTCACACTACCTTTAAAGTGTGCATGTAACTCCCTATCCTTCAATATTATTGGCCAGAGAGGGTCATTACAAGAATTAATTAGCCAATCAAATTTTGAAATCCGACAGTTTGCATGAGATTGACCTTAACATCAACCGTTTTTACGTCAATGTCAAAATTTTTATTTGTTTTTATGGATTGTGGAGGGGAGGATCACCATCTTTTATGGCGGATAAGTTGAAAAAGTGGCGATCGGAATGTAGCAAATTGGGATGGCGCCACCGTAGCTAGTGGAGGGATAAGAGGGAACGCACGCTCTGCGCAACGGCAGGGGAATTGTCACGGCGGCCATATTGGTGCCACCCGGCAGTCGCAGTTGAGACCCAGCTGGTTTTGTTTGTGTTTTCGTTGGTTTTTAATATATTTGAGAAGTGTTTGCTGTGTTTTATAGACATTTTATAAACTTGAACAATTATGAGGAAGTGTTTAGTTCCAGGGTGTAAAAATTCCGAGGATAAGAAGGAAAATTTGGGTGGAAAGACATTTCACAGGTGCGTATTCAATATTATGGCGCGGTTTTTAAAATCTCTCCACTAGCGACTGTGGCGCCATCCCAATTTGCACCTTTCGGATTACCACTTTTTAATACATTCAGATGGTGATCCTCCCTCCACAATCCATAATCTGAATGTATTAAAAAGTGGTAATCCGAAAGGTGCAAATTGGGATGGCGCCACAGTCGCTAGTGGAGAGATTTTAAAAACCGCCATTCCCAAGGATTTAAAAAAGAAGCACGATGATTATGAATATCTCCAGAATGAAACTTTTCGCTAAACATTACTACAATTTTATGTTCAGCGCCCAAAAACCCCGTATGCATAAAATTATCAAAATTGGCGTAATGCCCGATAAGCAAACTTTTCCCAAATTATTGAATACGCACCTGTGAAATGTCTTTCCACCCAAATTTTCCTTCTTATCTTCTTTTAAGAGGTATGTGTCCCCTCCACAATCCATATTTGTGTTGCTTATGCAATCCAATATACAACCACAACCTTGTTTGTATAAATGGTTGCCTTAAAATAGTGAGTAGGAAATCTTTTAACTAACATAAATTATTCATTTTTCTTGATAAAAACAAGAGGATAGACAATGCCCATATTTTCCATTAGACATGTATAAAACACAATAAAATAGAAAGGATGTCGCATCCAAGAGGGGGGCCATGGCATCCATGCCCTCCCTATGACCGCCCCTGCAGAGGGGTGTGGTCTGTGATAATTTTTTAGAGAAAACCATTAAAAACTAGCTTGGCACTGGGGGATAAATGTGCGGAAAAACTTTTTCCTAATTTATTAAATGGCACGGTTAAGGGCTTTAGGATTCATACACAATAAACTAAAGAATTTTGTTGCTTATGGTATAGATTTATATACGCGTTGTGCCATTTTAAAATGTTTAATACGCAGTGGCGCCTTTGCCATTAGGCTGAGTAGGCTGAAGCCTAGGGCGGCGGATTTTGGGGGCGGCAAATAAATGGAAGTGAGGACCTTTTTTTTTTGCTCTTCAAAATTTTTTCATGATGAATAATTTTGTTGGATTTGGAATTGTTTGTACCCACAATCGAAAGAAATAGAAGTGAGGACCTTTTTTTTCTTTTTTTTTTGCTCTTCTTCTAAACTTTTTCAGACGGAAAAAAATGAGGAAATGGGCGGCGAAAATAAAATAGCCTACGGGCGGCAAGGCTGGGGGCGGCGAAAATAAGATAGCCTACGGGCGGCAAGGCTGTAAGTGCGCCTCTGTTAATACGCAATTTTTGCTAATATTCGGAATGGAGACGGTAAGCAACTACAAAGCGAGTTCTATTGTCTTTCTAACACACTGAAAGATATTTTAAACTTATAAGCCTCAGAGCCGTACGCAGGGAGGTGACAATTGAGCCCGCAGTAGTGTTCTGAATTGTCTTTCCGCGGAATTTGGGGTTGTGTGAGTTCTGATTCTGATTTCCAATGTCGTAGACCAAAAAAAAAGAAAAAGAAATGAACCGAAAAAAATCTTTTGGTTGGTGTTCAATAGGTTCAATTTATTTGCGATCGGATTAAAAATATAGATATAAATAAAGGATCATGGCCACCTAGATGCAATATTATAAATTGCTTTTAAAAAAGCAAGTAGGCGTAAAAACTTTTAAAAATATAAAAATTCTATTTAGAATTGTCTCAGAGGTCCCAAAATGGTAAAATATACAGGGTGTTCAATTTAAAAATTTAAAATTAGGGCCATTTTCGGTTAAACCGCAAGCAAACGTAAAGTTAACAATATGCGAAAACTCTCCTCTTTGCATACCAAGTCGCATTTTGATATATCTAATACTCTATGACTTGTCTATTTATCCAACACCGACTTCACGGAATTATTATAGAATAAAGTTTTTGAAAATGCCGTACTCTTGTTGTATGCCTCTTTGTAAGAGTACCAGTGCCAGTAAAGGCCCAACGGTTTCAGTTTTTTCTTTTCCCTCAAATGAAGATTTTAAAAACAAATGGATACAGGTTATTCGTAGGGAGAATTTTATTCCAACAACACATTCTATAAGGTATTTTGTTTAAAAATATAAAGTTGTCTATGTTCTTAGTAGGTTTATAAGTTACATTTTCAAAGTGACGATATAGAACTCAGTACAAAATTTTATACTAATACAGGGGATATTTTGGATGTACCATTGAACAGGCCACGCTTAAAACCAGGTGGGTACCTTTTAATTTTTACTACTAAAGTGTAATACAGAAGAAAAAATAGGTCACTGAATTAATCTTAAATTGTTAAAATGTCTTTATTTTTACAATAAAATTTTTCATTCTAAAACAACGTATAAGTTGCACTGGCAGTTTGGATCCAACTACTCTTATTTCTGCAAACGACAGGGGTGGATTATGCTACCCTAACCATGACGTTGTGATATGTGCAGCTTATATGTATATGACTATAGAAACACTATTAACCAAAACATCAGTTTTTTAAGAGAACAGAACCATAGAGAAATTGTTACAGTTCTGTCCCTTAATAATATTAATGGTGTAGATTAAAATAGTTCGCATAACATATTTTTAATGTTTATAAGTTAGTTTATAATATTAGTATTTATTTTCAGATGATATCTGCTCAAGTATGGTGAAAACAAATTTGGTGGGGTTGTGTGATTTGTAATCTGTTTTAAAGTACATTAGTTTGTCTAGCATTTTATTTTATTTTGTATAAACTTAAGATTGTTAAAACAATATTATTGTACATTTTTTAATTATAGCACTAATTTGTATTTTTTGACGTTGTCATATCCTTTTGGATTATTATAGACAATAAAGTGAAATAAATAAATAAATACATATCAAGCTCAAAATGTATGTTAAATTTAATCATCTCTTAAATTTTGTGAACATTGTAAGTAAAAACATAATGTGTATTTAATTGTAATGTTAAATGTACATTAATAATATATTCTATATTCGAAAATATTCGAACAAAACAGATAGAAATATATTGCTAATATTTAAAAATTTTCTAGTCTACATGTTTAAAATAAAAGCAGTGTAAAATGTAATGCGAAATTCGACCTAAAAATTAATACTGCTTTGGTAAGTATGTCAATTTCTTTTTCTATAAAAAATGTTTTTTTTTCACTTTTTTGTTTAAAGACTAAAATTAATATTAACTGGATTATACACTGCGCCTGATAAAGTTGTAACCATATATAAATTTTTTTATTATTCATTTTGGGAAAAAAGTTCAGTCAATATGCAGTTATCAAATTTTATTATTTTTTAAATCCTATATGAGATATGTCAAAAATATAAATTTTGCTTAAACAGTAAAGTACCTCAGTTTTTAATATCAAAAAATTTTATTTAAAGAAGTAAAAAAAAGACGTACAAATATGCAGTTACAGCAGTTTAGTATAAAAATTCCTTCCATATAAATTATTATTACTTTTCTGGTAGGATACAATTTTAGCGTTTTTTACCAAATCTGAATGCTTATGCTTAATTGCTGTAATTTCATATTTGTACATGCTCATTAATTCTGAACAACTTTCTTTAATAGCACTTTCTGATTTTGTCAAAAATTAAGGTACTTTACTCTTAAGCAAAATTCTATTTTTTAACATATCTCGTATAAGACTAAAGAAAATTAAAATTTAATAATTGCATATTAAGTTTTAGACCATGCAGAACTTTGTCTAAAGAATTTTTTTTTCGAAAATGAATAATAAAAAAGTTTTCCATATGGTTCCAACTTTATCAGACACACTGTATAATATGTAATATTTTACGATTAAATATCATAAAAAAATATTTGGATTACGATAAACATGCCCAATAACAAATATTTAAGTACTAAGGAACGACAGTTTATTATACACTACTCGACTAGTAGCGCCACCATATTGGATGTAGTTGATAGGCTTTCTGTGGAGTCGGTGTTGGCTTGCCTAATAGACTCGTTGGCACCCGGTATATGTATACTAAAAAGGTTTGCGAGAAAACCTCGACCACAAAGTAATAAAATTTAATCTGTGCCTCGACTTTGGGCGGTTTAAGGTCCAGGACGACAAGAAATATAAACCCCAATATTTTTTATTTTATGTTGAAAAAGTTACAACTTAATAATACTATAAACTGTATTCCTCGGGCACTGATGTTGACCTTATCTCATTTAATAACATGGCCGAAAAATATTTCTTAAGACTTGCCTTAAGACAACCAATACCAATATGGAGGAATGTCGTGACCTTTTATAGACCGACTGAATTATATCTATGAGTTATTTCCTTATTAGTCATTTTGATGTTATATTTTAATATAACCCAGAACCACCATAACCAAATCAAGCACTCCACAGTTTGATACAGTAACTTTTACCAAACTAACTCAACTAGGCTCACTTTTTATCCAAATATTCTTGAGGGAACAAAATAATACTAAATATTTATAAAATTCAGTTTTTATTTTAAATTCTGTCAAGTAATATTATATATTACAAGTAGACTTTATTTAAAAGAACATTACTTCGATTAGATACAATTTTATGAAAGAGTAAATTGTAAAACTGTTTAAGAACATTTAGTAGCCAAATAAAAAATAAAAGGGGTATAATTTGTTTTGGAAACATGGGTTTATTTCTTGTACTAAATTTTAAATATATACATACAATACCATTAAGCACTAAAGATTTTTTAATACAAATATTAAAGAAAAACTATATAAGTACCAACACTGTGTTGCACTTTAATAAAAAAAGACTTCAAATACTACACAATCTAATACATTATAAAAAATGTAACAACATACACATTTACTGAAAAAAATAAAAAAATCCACTAAAAATAACATTTAAATTTGAAGAGTTCAAAATATTTACAAATTATAGTCACACAGTAAAATCGATTATGGAGAATATGTAAAATATCTTACTAAACATACGTTAAATTAGTTTTTGATGTAAAAGGATTTATTATAATATACATTATTTATACTAACTGCAGGGAAAATACAGTGTAGGCCAAAATGTTTACAAAATTCGAGTGAAATTAAAAAGGTGCATAAAAATAAAATAAAATAAGAAATAATGTATTTTTGTAAATAGATAAATAGATAGATACAAAAATTTATTTTGTCACTTCAAAAAAATTACACATGTAAAAAATGAATGGTAAATAATATGGTTACTAAAAATTTAGATCAAAAACCTAATAACCGTTTTAAAAATGATGACTTTGAGAGTTTATTATTTTGCAAAGCTATATTTTATAATTTTTCAAACCAGGTTTATATTTTATTTTAAGCTCCTTTACTATTAATTTAATAAAATACTTATAGGTACAACATTAATACCTATAATACCACATACCGCATTTAATATAAATAATGGATGTTATAATGTAGATGAAACATTGGTGTTATTGGCAAAATAGCGATTTCTCTTAATAAATTCTAATATTTAGAATAATAAACGGTTCATTGCCAGAAGATAATTACTTATGTATAACATTTAACAGGCAATGGGACGCAATAATTTTTAAACTGAAGTGACTAGGCCACTTAGTTATTTTTTCTGATCTTGTAACATATTTGCACACATGAGTCAAGGAAAAATGTAACTTGTCAAAGTGTAGTATTCTGGGTTAGAAACTAACTTTTTACAAAAGACAATAAAATTTAGAATAACCATTAAACTGACAATGCATCAATAACCAAATTACTAGTTTTTATCATAACAACAAATTATTACATTACTTCCTTTTAGATATGGCCTGCTGTTGTTGTGCATACTGCTTGGCATATTGGGCCCAATCCTGTTGACTATAGTTTGCTTGTTGTCCACCAGCCTTGCTTTTCATCTGCGCCTAATTGTAAAACTGCCATTTTAACCCCTCATTTTTAAGTTTAGAATTGAAGCAAATGCAACAAATTTTAAAATTTTTATTAATTTCTTTAAAATTAATAAAATGTTGTTTTTAAATGTTGCACAGATGATTCTTATCGCAAAAATGCCAATTACCAGAATCAATATATTTATATTTTAATACCATTGTACTAATAAGGTCTATACTAAAGTAATATTTGTAAGAAATCATTAGGTGAGGGGCACTCGTTGGATGGCTGTTTTTATTTCCTTTTCTGGAAAAGACAAACAAAAACAAAATGTTAAATACCTATTTTTTACGTTCAATGTTCTAGCTAACTTAAAAATTTAGTAAAATATAATTGATTCTGATAATGTTTTTGCTATCAGAAAAAAGTAACTGCTAAAATTAATTAAATAAAATCATTTAAGGTGCCCTTAACAAAGTGTAATAGAAAAAATCTGTAAACAATTATTTTTTTCTTTACTTTAAACATCACTACATCAACATTTAATGTAGTGAATTTGTTTAATTTAAAAATAAACTAAATTTGATTGACGAATTCTTGAATTATTATGTTTTTTTTTAATATTTAATTAAAACAATGTCACTATCTAAAAGACTTAAATCTGAATGGAAATGAAAACAAATTGATTGGAGTAAATTGTTTTTTTTTATGGAAATATCTGCAGAGACCATTTAAAAACAATGGACTAACAAAAAAACATATATATACAAGGTGTCTCTAAAAGGTGCGAAAAAAACAACCTCCTGAGGCTAAAATATGACGATCTAACCAAACTTACCTTAGTTCAAAAGTGGATGATTTAAAAGATACTTTGTTATAAATAATTTTGTTAATAATAAGTGTATTCTATTTGGTCAAAGGGGGTTGTAAGAGGTGAGAAGTAAGAATTTGCTATTAATTTCATTGTATTTATTACCTTTTGTTGGAGTTATTCTGCGTGCCGTTATGATGGGTTTCGAGAAAAACGTATTTAAAGTTTTGAAATGCATTATAGACATAAAAAACTGAAAAATTTGACAGTTTTACCATTAATCTGCTATCCCAGCACCATACACCAGCCCTTCTATAATTACATTTTCTTGAGATAGAAATCAAAAGGTAAGACATTAGGCGCAGGTGTCGTTTCGGAGCAGCCCGACGCGGCTTGGAAAGAGCTCGAAATTACAAGAGAAAAAAATACTTTGTGGTGTGAAATATTTTTCCCTATATTCTAAAAGGTCCAAAGTATTTTTAAGGAAAAAAAAACAATTTTTTAAAAATTTACAGTGGTGTTACTCCTTAAAAACTTTACCACCCAGTATCACAAAAGTGAAATCATTTAGGTCATAGGTTTATCTCAACTTTTTTCTTAAAATCACTCACGGATTTAGACTCTAAAAAATAAGCATCTTATTCTATTTAATAAACTTTAACCTTTTTATGTAAAATAGGTTAAAGAATAAGAATTTTTATCTAAGTACATACAGAGTGGCTCAAAAAGTTATTTCGTTTTTAATATGTGCTAGATACCGCACATGGTGCCCTTTAGAGTTTACAAAAAAATTGATAGCAAATTCGTATTTCTTACCTCTTAAAACCCCCGTTTAACCGAATATTGTAACAATACTCTTACTATTAACAAAATTATTTATAAAAAACTAAAACCAAGATAAATTTTTAAAATCCTGTATATTTGCAATCATCCATTTTGGACTATATAGGTAAGTTGAGTAAGATTGTCATATTTTAGCCTCAGGAGTTTGTAGTAGCTTTTTATTCCGCATTGTTTATAAACACCCTGTATATAAATAAACTTTTTATCGAAAATAAAGACACATAAAGGGAATATTCATAAGTTCTGCTCTTAAAACAAACAAAAGAAAAAATATTTTAACAACTTTTCTATGTACCTTCCAAAGGCCTTAAAAGCATAATATCGGCACCATTATTTTAATTATAAATTGAAGTTAGATGTTCGACCTGATCCCTATTCAACTATGATCTTACCTGACTGCTACCCCAGCCTTGTTGCTGGCCGTACTGTCCGTAATAATTCCAACTCTGTTGTCCATATCCCTGGCCACTTCCATATCCTCCTTGGCCTCCGCCATAACCACTTTGGCCGCCGCCATAGCCACCCTGGCTATTACCATAGCCCCCTTGACCGCTACTACCGTATCCACCCTGACCACCCATTTTCCAGCCTTGTCCTTGACCCCATGCTCCATAGCCATGAGAGCCATACATTTGGGCATTCCAACCTGCGAGAAAAAATCATAAATATATAAATAGACACTTACTAAACAAACAAAAAAAATAAAAGCTATTGTACTCTTTATCACGAAACTTTGGCAGACATGGCCTCTGTGAGAATTGCTACACACATATTTGAAGCCTAGGAGCATTATAGCACATACAGGTCGTTCTAGCTCTGCTACTAATTTAGTTTCTGCGTGTTAACCACTATAAGAGATTAAAGAAAGAACGCCTGCACTGAAACCTTTCCTGATACAATAACGCATTAGTCACGCTTTGTTGTTGCTTTAGACTTTAGACCGTCTCCTTTCCACGCCCATAGTTATTCTGAAGTCGCACGACGTCTACAAGCCGTATAAGCAGTAAACCTAGTAAACTAGGCCATTTTTGTCCTTTGTTTAACTCCCATAACCCTTTTATAAACTATTATTATCCGCAGATCATATGCGCACATGACGTCTAGTGAGAGGGGAGCTCACGGTAACGCGACGTGTATGTGACTGGTATGGAAGGTAAACGAGACCTATAGTAAGAATTGACCTTTAAATTGCCCCACTTACCTCCATGGCTATTACCACTGCCCCAAGCACCGCCGCCGCTACTTTGCCAAACATTGACATTGCGGCCACCACCTTGGCTACGGCCACCATATCCTCCACTACGACTATCGCGAGGTCTCTCACGTTCTAGAGGCCTTGGTCCTAAAATTAATTTAATTTTAAATATACAGGATTAGTAGAAAAAACCGGAACGGTGGATTATCTTAGCAACCTTCAAATAGAAATGAACCAAATTTGGTGCAAAGAGGTAACTGAACATGAAGAATTCAAAACTTATATTTGCGAAGTTGCCAAGTTTATAGATTTCTCTCTAGGCTAGAGAATTTTAAAATTTTAAATGGAACACCCCAATATTTATTATTGTAATCAATTGCTTGTATCAACTTTATTATGACCTGATATTATCGTTTTTCACTTCCGTCAAAATGGAGATATGGCATTACAAAACCGTAAAAAAACAACTTTCCGATAATCTTTGAACCATTTTAAGAAACTTTTCTATTTTCCCCAAACAAATATTTAAAAAACGACAGCGAATCGCGCTTTAGCTTGATTAAACGTGCTACGGCATCCTCTTAACCTTCATACTTTCGGAGTCAGAGATATTCTTTTAACAAATTCGATCCCTTGACTTTTTTAGTTGATGTACGGTTTTTGCGCACATAAATAGACACCCTTTTTCGGCATGGTCATTTTGTAACGCTAATATTGTTGTAATGTTCTGGTAAGAGTCAATGAAATTGAGGACCTTGCAGTACTCATAGACAGATCTCTAACATTTGTTGTCATATATACTTGATTACACAGACAGGCTATAGGAATCTTGGTTTAATATTCAGAAACAGTAAAGATTTTACCTGTAAAATATTTAAATTACTTTTTTGTGCCTATGTGAGATCTAGGGTATGCTAGTGTGGTCTGGTCACCATTTTACCAGGTACACATAGATGGTATTGAGGGTGTACAAAATAGGTTTGTGCGTTCTTGTGCCTATAAAATAAATATTCATTTTTAGGTTACCACATTGATTATGAATACATTCGCAGTACTTTACACATTACTTCCTTACAGTCAAGACGCTATTATCTGGATATGTGCTTTCTGTTTTCCCTTTTCGTAGGTGGCACAAATTGCGAATATCTCTTATCACAATTAAATTTTAATACACGTCATCAAACACGTAGCAGGAACTTTTCTGTATACCTTTTCATGCAACCAACTATGGCATGTCTTGTCCTTTAACGAGACTACAACGTAACTTTAATATGAACAATCTTAGTATCCATATTTTAAAATCTACATTTAAAACTGAAGTTAAGCGCGTATTAAGATAATGGATAATTAAAGTTGTGTTTTTGTTTTTCCTATAATACGCTATTGCCTCTTATATTTTTATGGTGATAATTTCTAGTGACTTAAAATGTATTTTTGCATTATAATAGCAATATTTATGTACTAAATTTAGTTTAGGTATTAAGAAATTTTTGTAAATTTCAGTATATATAGATGGAGTTATTCCGTAAATAAATATTAAATTTCACAGTTATTGTTATTAATTCTTTAATTGGATAGGGATTTAACCATGCCGAGAAATGGTTTCTATTTACTTACGTGAAAACCGTACATCAAATAAAAAAAAGTCAAATCTGAATTAGTATAAAAATTATTATAAAAAAATACAATATTTCTTTTTAAACTTTTAGCACCTTGCAGTTCAAAAACTAAGACGTTTAGGCCATATGTTCATATGAAGTTTTTTTCTTATTTTTCATTGTAGAATAACGTCTTAGAGTTTGTCGGTTGAGTTACTGGATACATTGTATATTTTAATAAAAAATGCGTATATAGTCCAATAAAAAGCAATAAAACTTAAATTGTTTAACCACATACATACCTCTAGATGCCTGTCTCCAAGGATCATATCGTGGAGGTGGTGGTCCTCTGTTGTCTCTTCTATCACGGCCCCAGCCGCCACCTGGTCTATTCCAAGCAGGGTATCTGTCATGTCTGCCACCTCCATAGCCTCTGCGGTCACGGTTGCGCTGATTTCCTAATAATGCAAAAATATACCATATTAAAGTGTATAATATCATGGGTTTAGAACTAGAACTGGGTAACTTAAAAACATAGTTTTGAGATAATTGCGGCTATAAATTTGTTTGTCACAAGCTGTAGTGGTCTTCTTAAAATAACGCCGTATAGTACTATTTCTATTTCTATTTTTTTTTCTTGGTTTTGGTCCCTTCAGGTCCAATCCACCACTCTCCCCCTTCCGGTCAATGCTTTCCAGGGCTTCGTCGGCGGAAAATCTGGATAATCGAGCTCGTAGCTCCCAGAAATTCCAAAAAGAAAACAATTAATTCAATGTTCGATGCAATGCATAAATTGTCGACTGTCAAACCAAGATCTGCTACTGGTGTTACGTATAACCTTCACTTTCACTTCTGACAGTTCCCATGGCACGCCCATCTATTTCCCGCCATTTGAGAAATACCTCGTGTTCATCACCAAACAGGATACCATCAGCTTATAGGAATCTTCGCTCACAGCGCTTAGATCCAGAAGAAAGATGCCGTCAATTTAGCGTGAATCTTTCCTTAATCCCCGAAGGTAAAAAACGTTCATACGACACCTCAAGCCGCCACTCCGGGAAGAACTTTGTAGTCCTCTACGCACGTCCGCACTGTTCGGAGGTTAAACAAAGAGTCCCGTATAGTACTATCCGGTACTGTGTATAAAATCAGTTTTCAGTTACCTAGTTCTACCACTGATGTAGAAATCTTAAAAGTGGCAAATTCGAGTTACCCAGTTGTGGTTCTGAACCCACACTATAATGTATATATCGCAGGCAAATGGTTTTTTAAGCAAATGGCTTCTGCCAAGGTAAATGCATTTGCCGTGGTCCTTGTTAGGCAAATGATATATTCGCTAACATATTAGGCGTACAGTATGTTTTGCAGACTACAGTAAAAAGTAAATGCAGGTGTAATTTGATGCATTCAAAGCGCTATTGACGGTCATGCAAATCTGTTACATCGGGGCGGTCATCGTTAGTTTTGGTTAGTTATATCATAGAGTAAGGAAATTATAAGAGTTATCATGGAATAGCCAATTTAAGGACAGGTCATGCGAAAACTCCCAATATAATTTTATTCGTTTCTCGTTGAAATACCGCCAGTTAGTCATTTCAGTAAGCTTACGTATCTCCCCACCGCTGATGTTACACGAGGCGAGGCTTGGACCGACGCATTTAAAGTGTAAACTGGCAAAAATGACAAGCTTGCCGCCAGCCTGCCGCAAAAGCGGTACGAAAATTTCAGCATGCCATGGTTTCTCTTATCCGTAGGTATGTTACTTTATGGTTATATCTTTTTTTTAGATTGCTTTATTAAGGTAGTACTACCGGTCTAAGAATTATTGTTTAGAAAATTATGAAACTTGGCATTCTGGTACTTTATAATAAAAATATAAACAAGTTAAATTTTTAAAGGTCTACAAAGAACTGAAGAAAGTTACAAATATTATAAAATTATTGTTTTTAACATTGATCCTTATGGGAAATTGCAGATTTTATTTTATTTCAAAAAAACTGATGTTCAGATTTAAATGAAAGTTGTATCAACGGAAGAAAAAACAATTCTAAACATTTTAGCAAATTAAAATCCGACCTTCAAAGCTTGTGATAGGAGTCATTTATAAATAATAATAATAATATAATAATAGTTGAGAAAAATATGCTATGTGACTGACATGTGGTAACGCCGCCGAAAGGTTACGATGCGCCCGAAAAAGTTAATCGAATACGGTATATGGGGACATAAAATTGATGCCAGTCCAATACGTTTTTGGTTTACAAGATTCAATTAATAATAATAAATATCCGCAATACTTAGATAACATGTTTTTCTCCGAGTGTTTTTAACTGAACAATTCGACGACAATAATCCGATGTATCAATATTTACGTTAGTTTGACAGGTTAGGTGACAGAAAATTTCCATGTTTATCCTTAAATTTATGTGCTACTTGACCTTGTTTACAAACTTGTTATAATTTTTTAGCGACTCTTTTGCCTTTTCAATAAAATATATATTTTTTGATATGATAAGGGTGATTTACTGATTTTATTAGTTAATAAACATGACAATTTAAAACCTATAACTTGTTTAAAGATGCTTGTGCAGTAGATTTTTGCGTATAATTTCTATTGTTTTTACGCATCGTTGCCAAATATAAATACCACGGTAGTCAAATTACCTTAGGCACTTATTTGACTCTTGTGGTATCGGTAGACTACCTTAAGAAATTTAAAAGAAGATTTAACCAACCAGAACTAACCATGACCCCTCCAATGTGACAGTTTTTCATGACCGTCTGGTTATGCAAATATTTATATTTCCATTTGCCTAAAAATTGCTTAGGCAAATAGAATCGAATGCCATTTGACTAGGCAAATAGCATTTGAAAAAAAACACCATTTGTCCAGGCAGAAGCCATTTGCCTAAAATTACCATTTGCCTGCGATATTTATAATTGGCTAATTTTAGGAATTTAATCAAGACACTTTTAATATCATGTTAAAGACACACAAACAACAGCGAATTGAATTTTAGATAGAAACGTTAGTAAATGATCTGTCTTTTTAAATAGAATTATCCGCGCCATTAATTTAAACAATTGGACAACGAAAAAATCTTGAAGAATATTTGATAAATGACAAACAGCCCAACCACCTATTTAAATTCGACACATGTTCATACGCACGTTATGATATCTCGCCCTTAGATTGATATTGACGATTTTAACTACCGATGGGGGCGCTGCTAAACGTAAACAAAGTCGAAAAAAGCAGGTAATAGGTAGGTAGCTAGCTTTGATCCTGTTACGGATTTCTGGCATTGCAACGGTTTAAAATACTGTTCGAGTTTCTATATAGCCGTGAATTTGTATATATTTATACATATAAGTGTGTAAAAACTCGATTTGTGAGTTTGCGTAGTGCCCTTGATGGTTTAACAGTTTTTTGATAGTGGTGATTCGTGAAGAAAGCGCCATGTAAAACTTTTTCCTAATGAGTAAAGAACTGTTTTTGACGCTATGCTCAGTATTTTCAAACTTTAATTGCACCCCCGATAGTAGGTGCACAGTGAAAGAAGAAGAAATCTTAAATTCCAACCATATTATTTTGATTATACACACGTCTTTTTATTTTAGATGTTAATGGCTTTTCTGATGCCATAATAAACGTTTTATTATAGGTGAAAAGAAAGACTTTTTGATAATGATAAATGATAGCAAAACACACAGCTATTCACGCACAAGGCTCAAAAACCCGTGAAAATAACAAAGTAAATAAATAATATTATATTTATATCCATTTTAATGGTTCACCTGTTTTCTTAGGTTGCGCCGTTGAACACCAGAGGTCACATTATCTTTAAAATAGAGATTGAAATTTAGTATAGCTACCAAAATTCCGTGTTTATAATTTTGTTTTTGTTTATATTATGGAATGGATCTATAGCCATCCGTCAAATGGGACCTACTTATATCTAATCTAAATTTATATGTATAAAATAGTTAATCATCAAAAGAATGTGTGTATGCAGAACAGTAAATTGTAGATAGATTTTAACTTACTTTTGTCATCTGCACGTGCATGCCACCTTCTGAAATAGCCTTTTTATTGGCTTCCTCAGCATACTCCTTAAGCTTTTTCTTAGAGTCTTCTTCATTCAGGTCTGTAAATTCTACTTCTTCTAGCCACTCGCATTTCTGTGGTAGTACCATTTGGGCTAAAATACAGAAAGTTTTAGATATTTTATATGGGTATTGTTTAATTTATACCTAATATGATTTTGTTTGGTCATCTTCACGGAAAGTTTAAAAATTTGGACATTTTTCGTACATAAATTTTGTAAAACTCCTTTTTTTATTGTGACATGGTGAAGATTAACAGAAAAACATAATAATGCTTAGATATTTAGCTTTTCCTGGCGACAGTTACTTTACATACTGGGTGCCCACGAAATCAGTTTTCGGCTGACATATATTTATTTCTTTATCGATACTAACGAAACTTGGTAGGTTTGGTGGACTAACAAAATTCATTTTAGTGTATATAAAAAAAAATTAAAATTTTGTTCTGTATTTCAAAGCTTTACATCTATACTCATATTTTTCTAACCAAACTATAGAACTTTGGCGAGTTGCAATATATTTGCATAATCAAATAGTGTAGTATTTCAGTGTTACTACGCTTTTTGACTATATATCAATGATAAGTTATATCATATGAATTATTTTTGGGATAGGAATGGAAGAGTGCTAATGAATGTTAATTACGGATAAGATTATAGATTTGCATTGTTAAGTTTGTGGAACTAACACAATTTAAAAAATAAACCAAAATAAAATAATTTTACTTAAGTTTATTAAGAGCCCCCTTATAAACAAAATATGCTTACATAAAAGAACAGCTAAAATAGTATAGATAATTGTGTTTGTCATGTACTGTTACCCCATTAAATGTCACATACAAAACAAAGAGATACTTCCACGATTTAAATCTGCGCTTCTCGGTCACCCAATCGCTGGGCGCGAGTATTCCAGTTGTTTCTATATGTATTTACAAATCATTATAAGAAGTAATAGCTTAACCTTACCAGTGATATTGTATGAAAAGCTTTATTATTTCAATAATAATCTAATATTGAGAAAAGTTTTTACTTTTATTAATTTAAAGGTTTAAAGTTTTAAAATATCAAATAGATTTTAAACGTGAAGAATCACAAACTATAAAGATAACTGTTTCTTTGAAATTGACTAATTTGAAATTTATTTAGATGATTTTAAAAACCTATATACAGGGTGTTTCTAAAACGTACAAAATGCTACCACAACTTGGGCCAAAATAAAACATTATAACACAATTTACCTTAGTTAAAAAGTTTATCGTTATTATTATTACAAAGATCTAATACCATTTACCTTAGTCGAAAAACTGATCGTTCGCGAGATATGGAGATTCAAAGTTTCCACTTTATGTTTTACTTTGACACCCTGTACTTAGTAAAGGATCAACTTTGCGTTAGGTCATTTCATTACATCGCAGGAAATGTATGGCAACATTTTGTGCAGACCTTTCAAAAAACGTCTGTGAACTAAATAAACATTGAAGGAATACAAATAACTTTTTTGTGTGAAATAGAACCTTTAATATGGAATATCTTAAAAACATTTGCTTGTAGCGATATTAACTAGGTATAATTTTTTTGTTTTGAAAATATAGGAAAATAGAACTTCTTTACTAGAGCTATAATATACAGAGGTACAAAAAGGAATTGCATTTTGAACAGAAGTAATATACATTTTACAACAAAAACATAGGCAGATTTGGATCCCCCAGCCTAAACAAATTCCCAATCCGGAATTTCGTACAGAAATTTCTAGTAATAAAAAACTTTTAAAAAATATCTATAATTAAGTAGAAACTTTAACACCCTGTATCTCGCCAACCATCACATTTTTTGACCAAGGTAAATAGCGTTAGATCGTGTATTTCGGTCCAAGGACAAACTAAACAGTTATGGAAATAAATAGCAATATTTGTATGTAATTTTTTAATAATATATTTTGCCTGATTTTTGCACATCTATCTATTTACGATAATATAAACAATACTGTATATAGTAAAAAACGAGAAATCAATGCTCATACAGTGCATTCCAATTACAACTAGTTACCCCATATAATTATGTTACTTGTACACTTATCAGAAAATCCCGAAACACCTGGAAACCCCTTTTTTATGTTAAAATATACTTCTCCAGGGTTATCCCCTTCCTCCACTAACACAAACGTCAAAAAGTTTAGATGTGAATGATGGTCAAGTGATACACCATCTTAAAGGGTTTTGAATTCTCCAATAGCTTTTAGTTTTGCAAAATCGGTTTAGCCGTTTCAAAGAAAATTAATTCTAAATACTTGGGATCTCTAGCTGGTGGTCGTACGTCGGTATATAACATAAATGTGCATTGTTTCACAAACTTAATTGTTTTCTATCATTTCCATTTCAGCCTATTTTAACCTTTTTATTTTAACTGGGACACCCGATATAATTTAAGAACATGACATTTTGTGTACAATGACACATAATTTGCTACTTTTTGCCATCTAATCTCTAAATAGAAATTTAAGATATTTAGAGGTTAAATGTCAAAAAGTAACGAAAGCTGTGTCATTGTAATCAGAATACATTCCTTAAATAGGTAAAAATATACCGGGTTTCTCATTTAAAATAAAAGTAAAGATCAATCAATCTATTAATCAATCAATCATTTATTAGTCTATAAAGATCAATCATTTATTAGTCAATAAAGATGATATACATGACATTAGACAGGTCAAGAAAAATATTTCTGTGTATGTTTCTAATAAAACCGCAACTGCCGTGGTAGACGAAAGGGACGCTTGGACAAGTAAATTTTGAGACAAAAATGTGTTCCCCAAATATAAAAATTGACGTGTTTCGCTTTTTTACTAACATAAAACAGGATAAATCGTTTTAATTGACATGCACTAAATATTAGACTGGATCAAAAAAAATTCTAACGGTACTGTAAAAATACTGTTCATGACGACGAAAATAAAATATCCTGAAATTTTCAGCCCTTAATATTATTATTAAGAGGTGCATTATTAAAATTATTGATTTTTCAACAATTGTTGCACTTTATAAAAATCTCGGAATCAGTCAATCTTAAACCTTCAACTAATTCATATTCTCGAAGGAAATTAAATTCTCTACAAAAAAGCTTTCTTAGTAAATTTCCGTAGAAGGAGCCGTTTTTTGTATTCGCGCCTTAAACATTTTTTTTAATTTTGTCACTTGGATTCTGGATTTTTTAACCACCATCAATAATAATATCTTTATAAAACAAATAATTAGTCTTAAGGGAAATTTTATGCTCTACAAAAAGGTCTCCTAACATTTTTCGATAAATTTATTCATTTCAAAGTTATTCAATGTTGAAATTGAAATGAAAATTTATTTAAACATTACATAACTTTGAAAAAAATGAATTTATCGAAAAATGTTAAGAGACCCTTTGTGCTGAGAATAAAATTTACCTTAAGAATAATTATTTGTTTTATAAAGATATTAATATTTATGGTAGTTTAAAAATCCAGAATCTGAGTGACAAAATTTTAAAAAAATGTTTAAGGCGCGATAGGGAATTCAAATTAAGGAGCAGCAGTGTTGTAAATCGGTCACTTAGCTGATAAAAATGGGTATTTAGATAAAAAGTGTCGAAAATATTTACCATATTTACAGAAATATACGATTTTGGGTTTGTGTCTCGGCTAGAAGCAAAAGCACATTTGAAAACAAGGAATTAAATTTCAGACAAAATATTAGGCATCTTAGTCTAAAAATCTAAATAAAACAAAGAGTAGTTGCCAGCTAATGTCCCGCCTAATTTTATATAAAGTGACAAAACGCAAGTTTTTGCACCTCTAGCTTCATGGCAGAATTGTTTACGGAATCAATGATGACAACCACCAAAACATTTAGCACAAATTGTAGACTAATTCTTCTTGTATTTTTTATTGCATTTATTTAATAAATTATAAAAATTATTTAAAAAACACAATATTAACTGCCACAACAAGAAGAAAAACTTGACTGTCAATTGTCATGGACTCTTATACTAGTTCAAAATTATGCCGACGAGGGCTTTTTAACAATGTTGCAAGCTTAATTTTAATTATCTATTTCAAGAAAACAGATTGACTGATTCCGAGATTTTGTATAAAAATGCAACAATTGTTGAAACATCAATAATTTTAATGATGCACCTCTTAATGTCAATATTAAGGGCTGAAAATTTCAGGATATTTAATTTTCGTCGTCATAAACAATATTTTTACAGTACCGTTAGAAAAAATGTTTTTTTGCCCAGTTTACTGAATATAAATTATAAATTCTGAAACTATTAGCATCAAAATCACCAAGCATTTTCTGTGTTTAATGTAATATAATTTTATTCCTAAATACCTAAAGAAGAATGTGTTTAAATTGATAAATCTGAAATAAAAAAACATTACTTCAACAAAACAGTTATATCTACCTTTAAGGTCGAGCATGGTGCTCTCCGGTACACTTTTACCATAGTCGTTCTGATGGTCCTTTTGCCGACGGGCGTGCTCCTCATCATCGCATATCACGCAAACGGCTTTTCTCTTGAAACCCTCGAAGGCCCGCAGTTTGCGGCGCTGTGCATTCGGGAACACGTTCGTCTGCCACAACGCTTATAATTTAGTTATCGCCAGTCACAAGGCGTTTAAGAATAGTATTTCGATGGGTCAAATAAAAAAATGTTTGAAACGAGTGTATTGCAGCTTAAAGGACAAATTCAGCTCAGTTACATCACGGTTATTTTTATATATGTATATCTAGGTATAAAAACACTTCAAATATAATCACAGTATCTGCACTTGGAGATATATAAATATTTTATAGGGGTGATTACAACCTAAGCCTATTCTTATTCTATACTACTTACGATTGCATATCTATGCAATTTTACTGGTCATCATTATATGGTTTATGGCCAAATTGCTAAAGCCCACGAAGAAATGTGAAATATGTAAACAAATCTGTTTAATTCTTCCACCATTTTAGCAGCACGTAGTTTTGTAGATGTTAAATATTAACATCAATTTTACTTACGGTCGTGGCCGACCCCTGCAGGGCTATATGATGATGCTGTTTCCTATAACAAATGCTAGAAAATTCAATATACATGTAAATAGCAACGAAATATTATTTAAATTTCTAGATAAACACAATTTGGCAGATTAAACGGTTATATTAGTTAATCGTCAGGAATATCTTTGATATTATTTGTAAAAGATATCCGAAATGTTATTTTATAAAATAGTTTTGTACATATGGGTATTAAATAGGGGATATAATGCCGGAATCCCGGTTCCCGCCCAGCAGTCCCGAAATCTTAGGAATTAAATTCATTGAATCCTGGAATTTTCGGGATCAATAAATTTCATTTTTTCAAAATAATATTAAATGAAACAAAACGCACCTAGTTTTCCTGTCAATTTATTGAATTGTCAATGCTAATAGAAATAAACCCAAGCAGCATTTTTAGTTGCTTTTACGTTCCGGCGACCTTTGTTGGGAACAATAAAGTTGTAATTACTATTGATAGGAACGTAATTACTACTATTTAATTACGTGCCTGCGACCAAAATGGGAAACATTTTAACGGTAATAAATACGTAACGGCGACTACCTGGCGACTTACACCGCTACGGGGCGCTCACTTTTCGGCAACGTAATTATCGCTCCTTTGGTAGATTCTTTTGTTTCTTTACATTGCGTCGGTCGTCGCTTTGTCTTTGTTTAACGAATTAAAATAGTATTTTATCTTGTATAAGCATCTATCATCAAAAATGAAGTTAGATTATTATTATATAACCATAAATAATATGGATCAATAAGCTAATTTTTGGTCCTTCCCAAATTCAAGAAACTAAAACGATTACAAAATTTCTGTCAAATGTGATGATGGTAGATCGAAAATTAACAATGCGCCCTTTCCAAATGCATGTTTTAGGATTTTTTTATTGGGAAGACAAATGACAAAAATATGCGAAATTTGCTTAATAGTGCTGAAAAATATTTTTTATTATTTCTATAAGCTACAAGAGTTCAGTTTTTTCGTTTTTTTTTGTGCTGAAATATTAAAGAACTAATTATTTTAGTACCAAAAGAATATGACATCTAAGCGAACGGCGTCCATCCTGTACAAGAAAATATTGCGAATTTTTTAATAACTACTTTTAAGTAGTATTTGCTTTAAAATGGGTGTTCAAAGTGTTTGCCAGTTAGTGAGTAGTATCGGCGACTGTCCGGTTCACTTTAAGGTGATTCTTACCTTTAAGTCGAAATTAAGTTATAGATATTTCAAACTGTAAAGTCGCAGTTACTACAACACCACCTTATGTGGAAGCACAAATAAACATCGGCGTATATCATGTAGCGTTTGGTTTTTACATGAGGTTTTTTACTTGTCAATTTATTCGTAGTAAATGAATTTACCTAAACAAAATGAGGCTCAGTAATATGAAAAAAGGGGTTTTTAGAATCAGATGGAAAATTTTCTTTCTAACCCACCTGGTAACACTGGTTGGTTCTTGAATTAAGTCAACATTGATATTGGAAATTGTTTATTGGATATCTTTTAGATATCAGTATAAAAAAAACAGCGGCAACACTGTCCTAATGCAGGGTCTTTAGTTTTTAAGGATTTCTGTTTGACATTTACAAGAAAATATAAGTTAAGATTTTGTATTTTTATAGTTTTTGTGGTCTTTTATTCCTTGGGTTCAGCGGCGTCAATAAGGAGGTTTGGGGATTTGAACCCCCTTCTCCTTAGCATGACTGAAAAGGGAAATTTGTATGGAAAAATGCTTTGTTTAATATGTTTTTAATGCTTATGGTTATGCGCCCCCTCTGCAACACGAGAAGAAAAGAGAACATATTCGATTATAAGAATGTAAGAAAAAAGATTGTTAGGCCCTTTTTTTGGTCCTGAAACATTTTTGACGCAAGAAATAAATCATAGTGAGGAAAAAAATGCATTTGAACGAGAGGACCGTTTTTGTTTTGGCGTTCAAAAGTTTTTTCATACCAAAATTTTCTTGGCAGTACAATTCTGCATTTTCAAAAGTTCCAGGATCAAACTCACCACTATCATGTGTTCTGTAGGACTCGCCGAGGGCGCCCCTCCTCTGGATCCGCCCCTGATTCGTCCATTTTTTAATGCAGAAACCTTAAAAAAATATCTTTGTTTATCCTAAAAACATTTTTTTGTTGGGTGAAGGATGTCTGATATCTAATATGTTCAACATTGGATATTGAAAACGTCCTGCTAAATGAAAATTTGTCTTGTTTCTCGGTTGTCTATCAATAACTAATACGCCGTCTGAATAAGGCCGTTTAAGACTGATTATTGATTTTGTGAAAAGATGGCTAAAGTTCTTAATTTTTCCTTGCTGAATTCAACGCCGATGGTTATTCCTAACCAAAATAAGAATTTTTACAAATACCTTAGAAATCAAAGACCACAAAAACTATAAAAATACAAAATCCTAACCTCTATTTTCTTGTTAAAAAAGTAAAACCCTGCATTAGGGCAGTGTTGCCGCTTTTTTGTCACAATGATATCTAAAAGATATCCAATAAACGATTTTCAATATCAATGCGGACTCCAAAATAGACAAGAATTTCAATGTTGACTCAATTCAAGAACCAACATTGAAAATTGATCAATAAAAAAGGCATCTCGTGAATAAGGCGGAATAACCCGAAGCATTCAAGCGTTAAAAAGCTACTAAATGTAGTTAGTACGTATTTTTGTTACTATAGAAGTAGCAGTTACTAAAAAGTATTCTTTTTCAGTAAACGTTGTCGTAATTTTAAAACGAAGTGAAAAGTAAAGTCTACTATACAATAGCTTTCAGGAATAGCGGGACAGTTAATTTTACCTTAAATATTACTACAAAGATCCATAACTTTAAAGGAACTTCTAAAGTCGCAAATACATAGAAAATACTTTCATTGCTACTATATAGTTATCAAAACTTTAGCGTAATAAAGAAGTAACGTACGAAGTAATTTCGACCAATAAATATAACTCTAAAGTTAACACGACTTTAAAGTAATTTTGCCCAGTAACAACTCTATTTCAGGTACTTCAGAAACTAACTAAAAGTACTACGAGTAAACTATTAAGTTCCATATTGTAGTGGAAATTACTATGTAACTAAGAAATTCTAAATTAAAGTAATAAATACTATTAAGTCGCTTTTATAGTCAGCCATTTTTATTTCCCGTCGTGTAAAAGTAACACTCCCCTCACGAAAGTTATTTTGTATTTTGCATTGAAATAATTTATTTAAAGTATAGTGTGGATATTCTACTTTTTATTATTTATAGCATGGGTGGCCAACGGGTCGATCGCGACTATTAGTCCAGTTGATCGTAGCAAGGTCAAAAATATAAATACCTAGAACCAGGGTCCTGCCGGGTGATGCAAGGCACCAGGGCGCAACGTTGCAGGGGCGGAAAAATGTAAAAATGAAAGGCGGAAAGTCGGAGAAAGGGCAGGCGGTAGTTACGAATTGTGGTTTTGAAAAAATAAGCTGGGGACATTTTTTTACTCTTCAAAAGTTTTAAACTTGAAAAAAATTTCTTGCAAGGTCGGCAAATACTTTTTCAATCGCCGAAAGATGAAATTAGATCGCACTGGGTGTCGTCACTGAGAAGTTGATCTTGGGCCTAAACAAGTTGGCCACCCCTGATTTATAGGGTTTATTATTGCCTTAAGTTTGTTGTATTGTATTAAAAATGTTTTAATGCGATCAATAAGAGGATATGAGAGGGTATGTCGATGTTACAGAAATACAGTTTTGTTTTTATTTTTAAAGGTACCTAATCAAAACGACTGTAGAAATGTCTTTATCAAAAAAAGTTTGTATCAAGTTGATTTTTTTATATTTTAATTAGTTTTGGTTAGTTTTGTTGTTTTTGAGAGAAAAGGAATTGGCTGAAAAAATGGAATAAACCGAATTTTGTGCCCATTATAGGGACAATTTTAAAATAGCTTGGAATAAAATACGGCCAAAACGCATATTTTGTAAGCCGTACATTTTTTGAGCGCTACTGCAAAGGCCATTAGAGATATTGTGGAATTTTACACAACCAATCAAATTCGTTTTTTTTTGCATGGTAAAATTACCCATTTTAAAACAAGTTAGAATCAACGTAACACTGCCTGTTTAAAAATAATTGAAACAGGCAAGTTAGGTTCATCCTCCGGTACTTTGAATTAAGAAAACATACAAGTTTTTTTTAATTACTCCTGAATGATAACCACTACTTTCAATAAATTGTATTTTTGTAATTTTCATCCATCCATCCATCCATCCACTTTTCCTGAACTAAACTAATTAATAATTCGGTACTGTCTTTTTACCTGCCACATGCTTGCTATAAACTAAAATTAATGGTTACTCTAATAAAGGGACTTTTCACTGAGGACACCCAGTGCGATTTACCAATAACATACTTCGGCGATTGAAAAATAATACAAGATGGTGTGTGCAGCAGTTGTTAATAGCATTGTCCAGTGTGTTCTACGTATTTATATTTTTTGCCTTGCCACGATCGACTACTTATCTGCGCAGGTTATCCGCCGGAAAAGTTTGAAAACAAGTTAATTTTACGTAAAAACTCATCCACAAACTTTTCCACAGTTCGGCGGATAACCTGCGCAGATTACCGATAATGGCAACCCAATTTTCGAGTGAATAAACGTTGAGTGGCCACAACTACTGACTGACAACTAACTTTGGTAATATTTTTGTATTACTTCCAACCGATCGAGAGGAGTCAGAAGCTGAGTCATAAAACTGCATACTATACTTAATATAGTAACACTTAGAAATCAAAAATATATGGATTAGAAACCGAGAAATCTCTATTTAAAATACTATCGCTCTTATTGAAAAACCCTATCCTATACAACACCATCTCTCAAATAGTGTCGTAATTCAAGCAAATTGAAAAATGTATTTTTGGCAACATTAGTTTCATCACACCTTAAAATCAAACTTACATAAAACTTGTTAAGCAATGACAAAGCCATTTTTCTAAAAAATTAGTTTAGAAAATAGTAAATTCTTTTTGACTTATCCTACATTTTTGTATAAAGTTTTTAAGTAGACATTTTTCAGTATTAAAAATTGTACTTTTCCACTACCCCAACGATCTGTTAAAATAATAATTATAATAACTAATAATACATTTGTAAGCGAAGCATCAACCTGGACAAAGTACCAACACTCTAAAAGATATCCCTCTATAAATGGGATATGTGTACAAAGGCCAGCAATGGCTGAGTGCGCAGCAAATATATAAAAAAAAACTAAACGAATCTCACAATTAGTGAATGGTCGTTATAGTGTCAGGTAATTTAGAGTAAAGAAACCCATACTTTTTCTTCCATGTTATACATCATGATAGGGTGTATTACTACATTTTAAAGCGTGTTTCTTTTTAGCTTCAAGTTTAGTTACCTTTACCATATATGATGAAACTTACTTTTAATACCATTTCTATTATAGTAATTTATTCTTTACTAGCCGACCCGTCACACTATTTTTATTAAAATAAAAAAAAAATCTGCATTGGCGGAAATCGAACCCGGGTCACCCGCTTGGTAGGCGATCATTCTACCACTGAACTACCACAACCGTTTGGTTATGTAAGTCGTTCAGGGCTATCTTTACCTCTTTATAATGTTGGTATAGATGGCCGAAATGAACACATTTCTTTTGTTTGTATATCTTGTATAGTCCAGACAAGAAGTTTGCACTTCAATTTGCTATCCATAAAACACGCCTACCTATTAATATAATAAAGCTTAAAACATAAAACATTAGTATGGTCCGCCAAATTGTTTATCTAGAAAATGAAATAATGACAACCTAACCTAAACTAAGTAGTTTTTTTCCTGCGGAATAATGATAGTGCTATATTGAAACTATTTAAACCAAATACAGTAATAATCACTAGACTGTAAGACATTCTTTTCACAACCCCGCCATAACTACTAATGGCACCGCAACAGTTGGGGTATGGTCATTCCAGCACTGAAGCACCTGGCTTCACGACGAATACTAAAAAGTAAGTGTGGAGGGTCATATAAAATCAACAGCGAATTTGTACACCAAACTCTTCTCCTCCAATTATTTACCATCATGGCTAATGTAGCCAAATTTGCCTAAATAAAATTTTAAAATATTTATAAAATTATTTTTTTGGCCATGTAACATTTTTGTTAATATGTAACTGGCTTAATATTGTCAATAGTAACTGCAATACAACCGTCCTAAACACCTCAAAATTTGACAAAAGTGTGGCCGATTCATATTTCTTAAAAACTAAAACATACCTTTCTTGATGCTTAAAAATAGGTTAAAAATTATTAGGCTTAAAGAAAGTTGGCAGTGTTAATAACATGGGTAAATTCGTGTTTGCATTAAAAGATTTGTAAAAGCATATGCTTATTAAATTAAAATACTAAATTCTTCTTTTTAGTAAGGATATTCAGATTATTCCTCAATATAAATATCGACAATATTAGTATTATATCCATTTGTTATGCTGTATTCAACTTCCATCTTAGTTACCGGAACTCCAGAATCAAAAGTGTATTGCTTAACTTCCATGTTAACTGCCAAAATTTAATTTTGAAAATACTAACCTGTTGTACTTAAAGACTAAAATTTTCTCAGCAAGCATAAGAACTTATAATAAGATCACACATATTTACGTTAATAATCCTAATCGCAATGACCGACGATGTTGGTGTTGTACTCAAGATAAAGTATAGATATATCAAAATTAATGTGTACTGACCGAATAAAATCCTAGTTCTCTAGGAATCACCCCTGTCCTTGTGCCTTGAAGAATCCTGGTTGGTCACTATAAAAAAATGCTGATAACACTCACTTGTTTGTTTCCCACTCCCCAAACAACCTTAAAAATAAAGGTTCAGGATCCCACATACAGCTGTACATACCCATTATTTAAAATACAATTTCAAGTTTAGCTTACTTACGCATACACTTCATAGCTATTTGTGATGTTGTCCAGTGATGAGTTTTACATCTTCTTGTTGCCATGGAACTAGTACAGGTAGGCAAATACTACACAGAATACCACTTTTTGTTTTCTAGAAAACTTTGAATAATATAAAATTATCACCCCAAATTAGGAAAAAAGTGTGTTACATTGAGAGAGAATCTAAATAAAGAATGCTTGCTGAGAAAAATGCATCCCCCGACGTTCTTGACCTTATAGATAAAAATTTTACCTTAACTTGAAGACTAATCACCAATGACTGCACCTAAAACCTGTAAGGACTATACTTACCGCTTATTATTAAAGACTACAATTGGAGATTTTTTAATCAGCCCAATGTAAAACCTTACCGTCCACCTCTACCTTATTATTTATATATATATTAGTTGTTTTGTTTACATAAAAGTTTACCTGATCGATGATATAGTTTCTTCTGCGCAAAGCTGCGAGGTCAGTCAATGAATTCAGGCATTTCTGAATTTTATCAACCATAATCTTCCAGGAACCACCAAAACGAGTTTTTAAAGGCTGACCATCAACCTAAAAATAAAACAAAGAAGGAATTTAGTTATCATTCAGAATTGTTATTTAATATAAACAAAACAAAAGATTTTCTTAAGCTGTCAAGTGTACCTATGTATGTATGCTACTCATGTTTTTTACTGAGATAAAAATGACATTTAGCAGTTTTTAATTAAAAATCACCTTTTACTCTTTTGATAGTTCCATAAATATTATTTTCTAGGATTATGTGCAATGTGCCAGGTAAAAAAATAATGCCTATATACTTACTGTCATCCTTTCAAAAATAGGATTGTTTCCAATAACAGTGTATGATTTATCAGTTGAAGATTCAATGTGTTTTCGGACCCATGTAGTTTTACCAGATCCTGGTAAACCAACCATAAGGATAACCTAAAAGTACATAATTTTAAAATAAGTTTTAAAAGAATACATATTTAAATTTTTGCATTTTTGACCCTGTTTTAAAATGCTTATTGTTGGTCAAAAACCAGTATTACACAATTAATCAAAACGTAAAAACACCAAACTTGTTTATAAAATAGACAGAAAATCTTTATATATTTTTGTATATTTGAAGTTGATATTTAAGTTTAACGTAATGTATATTCTATTAGTAACAGGTCTAAACATTCTTACTTCACAGTCACTTCTTTTTCAGGGCTGGTAGGTCCAGACACTTTATCTTCTACAGCCTGTAAGAACTGGTAATCATTTAGTTCTTCTGGATGAGGGAACCAAGGTTCTTCATTTGCACCAAAATTAATTTCATAACCATAATTTCTGCACAACACATGAGGAAATAGGGCAAAGTTTTCTTGAGGGAATTCAGAACGCGGTACTGTGATCGCAGTGGGTTGCAAAACTCCATTAACCGTGTAGGTTACACTTACATTTTCATCATCAATGCTCTAAAAAAACATGTATTGTACATATTAGAATTAATTCTCTGCATGGGTATAATTTGGTCAATTGCGAATTACATATGTATAGAATAAAAATTATTTAATAGTTGTCCAAGCTATTCCAGGTGTTTATATTTTTATAATGCATGATTAAATAAAATTAATTATCATATATCAATAATGCAAATTAATATTTATGTATCATAGTATCGTTTGAATTTTCACAGAAGAAAAAATAGATCAACCTGCATCCAAAACGTTTTTCGACGACGACGACGGATTAAAAGCAGTTTTGCGCAGAGCAAATCATCTAATTTAGCATTTTAGCTCTAATGTTTGTATTGAGTGATAGATATGGAACCGATTAGAGGTTGCATTTAGAAATTATGACGGTAGACAGCGCTATCCGCTGGGCGGGGCTTCCCGGACCTCCCCTACAAATTGTGTCAGCTCAACACACCCAACTGAGTTTCTGTGTGTTGAACACTAGTAATTAAAGATTAGGCAAAGAATGCTGACACGCAAACATTTCCTTTGTTGCTTTAAACAATCTCTCTTCCACATATCGTTAAATATTGCCCATTAATCTTTTGGCATGATGTCTACAATATTACTTAGAATTTTTAATGATACCCATTAAAAAAATCATTAATACTAAAGCTACTGCATGAGCTTACAACAAAATGTATATTTTAATACTATGCTTTTAGAAATAAAAATAGAAAATCCCAATTCAAATCGAATTTGTGCGCGACTTTAAAACATAAAATAAAGTATTATGGAGTAAGATATTTCTAAAGGGATACAAATATTGGAGGCTGCCTTTAGTTTTTAACTTCAAATTCACTAAAAGATTAGATTACCTTTTATTTATCAAGTAAACTGCCAAGTTAGTTGTGTTCTAAATTTATATCTTTATAGTAAATATAGAAGTAATGGCTGAAGAACTTAGGCCAAGGTCAAAAACCAATAAAAACATTTAATAACATTAATATTATAGAGGTCACTATTTAACAAAAGGCTTACCAAATAAGCGCCAATGACATCATCTTTGCCAAACTTGACACCATAATCTTGAAACTGTTTATCAGTTACAAATTTACCAGTTGACTCATAGGCAAAGGAGTATTTATCTTCACCCAATTGTAAAGAAGAACCAAGCAAAGAAAACCCAACTCGGAAATAATGGGTCGGAATTGGTTCTGGTTTAGGTTTTTCCTCAACCTTTTCTTTTTCTTGATCAGTTTCCATTTTTTCTGTTGCTTCTTTGTTGTCCGATTCACCTTCATTTTCTTTCTTGTCATTTTCACCTGTCTCACCATCTTTAGTTTCAACCTTGAATTACAATAAAAATAATTTATTTTGTCAGTTATAAAAAAGAAAAAGCGGTGTTAAGGGGATGCCGTAGCACGTTAAATGAGCTAAAACGCGATTCGCTGCCGTTTTTAAATATTTGTTGGAGAAAAAAGTTGTATATTGAAAAGTTTCTTAAAATGATCCAAAGATTATCGGAAAGTTGGTTATTTTTACGGTTTTGTAATTTTGGGAAATTTAACGTGTTAATTATTACCATTACCAAAAATCAATTAACTTTCCGAAAATCTTTGGATCATTTTAAGAAACTTTCCTATGTCCAACTTTTTCTCAAAACAAATATTTGAAAAACGGCAGCGAATCGCGTTTTAGCTAATTTAACGTGCTACGGCATCCTCTTAATTTACATCTTTAACTTACGATTGACTAAATCAGACAAACATATTTATTAAACAACCTATCTGGTTTTGATTAAACAGTCCTGTTATAAAGGTTACACACACTATTCTGTGTAAGTGAAAATGTAGTGTTTTAGTTGTAGCAGTGTAAACTGGTGTGACAGTAATTTTTCAGTTTAAGGTCTTATTTGTGAATAAAAAATTGCTATTACTGATAAGTAACTATAACTTAACTAACCACTTTATAATTAATTTGTAAAATTAGTAATTAACAAAACAATTATATAAATAAATCTCCTTTAATGGCCCATTACAGTTAGGCAGGTAATGTTTTTCAAACAATTTAGGTGCAAAATATGGAAAACCCAATATTTTAAATAAATACTTTAAAGGTAAAATTCAATAATAATAATAATAATAAAAACTACTAGGAATTAATTACTGGAATACCTACATTTTCCTTTTCAGGTTTATTTTCTTCACTACCCTGTTCATTTTCTTCCTCTAGAGTTTCACTTTCTTTCTTTCCTTCCGTGTTTTCATTGTCTTCTGATTCCATTTTTTGCTCACCATCTAAAGTTGCATTTTCTTCACCAGATTTCTCAACGTTTTCGTCAGATTTTTCCTCCTAAAAAATTTAATTTTGGTTTGGTATAAAAAGATTGAGAGATTAATTCAAGGAATAAAAAAATATTTTTATGGGTACCTTGTTTGTATCAGCTTTCTCTTTTTCAGTTTTTTTAACGTCGGATTTTCTACGATCTTTATCTTTACGCCGATCAATTCTGTACTTGTGACTTTGATTTTCCCTTTCCTTTCGCTCCTCCATAAACTTGGAAGGGTCCTCCCATTTTAATTCATCGGTTATCTTGACTTCAAAACAGATCTAGTGAAAAGTGAAACAGGTATCACCATTAACCACAAAAACTGACTACAGATGGGCTTCAGCAAATTTACTTACAAATAAACAAAAGTAATATTAATCTTATTTTATTAATGATGTTGGGAAAAACACCTGAACTATATATTTACAGAAAATCATTTTTTCTTTCATTTTTTTGGTTGGAGATAAACGAATTGACAGAAATATTATATTATTTATAATTTTAATTTTATACTATCAAAACATGTGCCGAAAGTTCTTTTTCCGCAGTTGATTGCTCGACCAAACTCCGTTGTGGGGCGTTCGGTCAACTGCAGTCGCGTGCAGAAAAGTGGCAATTTCAACATATACTATAAACCACTTGGAAATTTAAAACATCTAGAACATTATTTTCAATAAAGAGTGTTATAAACTTATAGCAATACCTTTCCAGAAGACACCCCATGAGTAGCACGAGCTCCTGCCCAAATATATCCCATGCATCCCTCATTTCGAGGCTTTGCAGAAAGAAAAGTTTTCTTATCTACTTGAAGGTGAAGATCAGAATCATCTAAAATAAGGATTTTGTTAAGGTTTTTATATAACTTTTTTTAAGAATTTTAAGTTTTATTACTTCTTACCTAAATAATGTTTAATCAAAATATTATGTTTCCCATGTACTGCAAAAATAGGCATAAATAATACTTACACCAGCTTAACTGAGCTTTGTTTTTGTCAATCTCTGGCTCATCTTCTCTTGGAGGAGTTTTTTCGCGCTTTTTCACAGGAGACTTTTCAGGAGAGGCTTTTTCTTCTCGTCTTCTCTTTTCCCCTCTTGTCTCAGTATCTTCTGCTTCATCTTCGTCATCATCGCGCTTTCTTTTTCACCTCTTGTCTCAGCGGTTTCTGTTTCCATTTCCTCCTCACCTTTTCCTTCTGATTCTGGCAATTCTTCTTCAACAGTTGACTTGTGATCTTGTGACTAATAGAAAATAATAAGTATTTGGTTTTATTAGGATAAAATAACTTTATGTAGGGTATAGCAGATTATATGTGGCTTGTCAAGTAAGGCCTTATCTTTAATATTTATTGAATTCTTGAATTTAATTTAAATATATTAAAAAAATTATCACCTATATTCCTATATTAATATAAATCATACTGATAAACAGCAATATTAGAACATCTATGTCAATACTAGCACAGTCATAATAGCAAAAACCAAAAGCAATTTAAAATTTGGATAAGATTTACTCAAAAAAAGTTAATTTAAATAAAAAGTTTTTCAACTTATTCTCCGGTAGAACCATCTTTAAATTTAAGCCTTCAAGCAATGTTGCCAAATAAAAATGGCGAACGTTTGGTCATGTCACTGAAGACAATAATGATATTTATAAAAGGATTTTTATAATGCTGACTTTTGTGTAAGTTGTAAAGCCTACTAATAAACAGAATTTTTAAATCAATTCAGAAAAAGTGACATGAGTCTAACATATATTATATTTTTAAAGTCCACATAAATTTAAAACTCATATAATGCTGTTAATAGGCTCAACCATTAGCTATGATGAATAAAGCTATAGAGCTTTTCAGAGGTGTTGACCGTTACGTCATACATTGTTGTTCTCGCTTCATGTCGTTTAAATCAAGAGTGACAAAAAAATTACGTCATTGACGAATGTCGGAGAAAAATCGTTAGCAATCAGTCAATGTCAGTTACTGTCATTATTGATTTTCGATATTTTAGGCATTCCAATTTTTTATATGTTTTATATATCTTTATAAAAGTTGAGTAAATAAAAAACTATATCTTTTTAGTGCCGAAAACAAACCTATTTTGCGTGACGTTTGTAACCCCGTGTCTAACATCAAACATTGAAATTTTCCATGGAATGTTAGTTCAAAACAGTTTGAAACGTTTAGTGCCGTTTTGTGATTTCAATATTATACTATTTTTTTATATATTAGTGTTTGTTTGTTGTTATTATTAAATATGGCGCAACGAGACATAGAAGCCAAACAAGTTCTTATTTTAAAGTTATTAAAATATTTTTAAATGGAGACAGAAGCAGGCAAACCTCTTTAACCTGTGAGTGCTGTATTTAATGTAAGTTACAATTTTTTTTGCTATGTGTTTGCTATAATATTACTGTATTGTAGAGAGTTTCTGGTACCCTGGGAGTATCTTTATCTACCTTACAAAGAATCAATGCAAGTGGAGTAAAAAACATGAAGATTATAAAAGAAATATAAACGCTTGACTGCTAGTTCGTCCCATGGGCGTACCTTACACGAAATACATGAACATGTAATAAGAACGCGGATTTATGCAGTGTATGCGGCAGGTAAGATAACGTATTTTTTTGTTTTAAAGGTCTCTTAGTATTTTATGGATATTTTTACCAATAATTCTGCAATTTATACACTGTAAATTTATATGACAGGTAAGCATGCTAAAAAAAATGTTATAATTTATGTATTCCATCTGTTATTTTCTATTTTAGATTAATAATGCTTGGAATCGTATAGCTTATAATGTGCCTATACCTGTCAATAAACTATAAAAAGAATTGCTAATGACTACCTTCAGACTCCATCACAAGAAAAAAATGCAGTCAAAAAAATCAGGCATGAGGACGAGCTTTACAATCCCATTTGGCTATTTTACGAGCCTTTGTAGAACTTCTTAAAGCATGTGTATGAGTGCCGCAGCATAATTAACAACAAGGATAATAATGTAAGTAAAACAACATTTTTATAAGTAATTGTCTAGAAACTGTCCGCAACTACGATTTTGACCAAATTTAGTACACGGGGGTTATTGGGGCGCTGATCACGATTCTAAAAGAATTTTTAGTCCTAAACGTTTCGTTTCTGAGATATCCATCATCAAAGTCAGCATTTATACTAACCTTATTTTCACCATATTCCCCCTTCTTTTTGCACATAATTCTTGATTTAAAGCTAAAGTGGCCTACAATATTTGATTGTCAACTTTTAAACCCTAGTTTTTCTATGCATTTTACACGTTTTATTAAATAAATTAAGAAGGGTTCCTTTAAAAACGCAGCAAGCCATGTATAAACTGCTCCGGCGCATTCACGATAATTGAAAAGATTGAAAATAAAGCTACGCAATATACTTAAAAAAAAGTGTAAAATACGTAGGAAAATAAGATTTTAAAAGGTAAAAAACAAATAAATATATATAAATATTTTATAAACACCACTTTAAATTAAAATTAAGAATTGTATGTAAAAAGAAGGGGGATATAGTGAAAATGAGGATAGTTCAAATACCAACTTTGATGATATATATCTCGGAAACGAAACGTTTGCGCCTAAAGATTCGTAATCAGCGCCCCAAAAAACCTCCGTGTACAAAATTTGGTCAAAATCGGAGTTGCGCACAGTTTCTAGTCAATTGCCAACCTTTTTATTTTACACAAAGTTTAGTTATCTATATTTCTCCATACACCTGGCCGAGTTACTTCTCCGTTAGCATTATAAGTATCAAATGAACCTAAAAGTGTATAATTATCTTCTATTACTGTTTCTTAAATAATTATGTAGATAAAGACAAGTCATCCAAACAATGGAGGCTTAGGTGGGCTCTAGAGGTCTTTGAAATACCCATTCTGAATTTGGCAAAGAGTATACCAAAAGAATTTTCTACTTTTTACCGAGAACGGGACAATTCTTGATTAAATATTTGCTCCAGAAACCCTAGTGCATAATGACCTAAAAAAGGTTTCATTATGTGCAGGGCCGTATTAAGGGTATGAGGCGCCCTAGGCTACAATTCCCAGAGCGCCTATTTTGCTACTTAAAAAATTTTTGAAGAGCAAAAAAAAAAGGTCCTTACCTCCATTTCAGTCCAAAAAAAGGTCCTTCTCTCCTTTTCCCGTCTATTTTATTTATATCCTTTATATCCCCACAGAAAAGTTAGTTCTAATCCCCACCCGACCTAAACTTTTTAGAAACTTCCCTGTCTAGCGCCTATTACTCCCCTGTCTGGCGCCTACTTTTTCATGGCGCCCTAGGCTGTAGCCTAGTCAGCCTAATGGATAATACGGCACTGATTATGTGGGTACTGATTGCAAATGTACTATCTCCTAAAAATACGCAAGGCATATCAATATCGCCATTAGCTAGTGAACAAGGGGAGAATTTTTTTAAAATTTATCGTAATAGTTTTCGGTATAAAACACTTTGATTAACTACTCCGCCATTAACTATTTGGGCAAATATAAAACAGTAATTACTGTCTACCACTGCAAGTAAAATGATTCTGAAAGTTTCTTTATAGTTGAAATATTCCGATATGAATGTGAAGGTGACAGTATAATAATGTGCTTTCCATCAGTAGCAATGGGGAACGCCATACTCATGTAATTTGGATGGATTTTCATCCTTCTGCAGTTTCGGGCATCTAAAATTATATACATAATTATACAAGTTAAAACAAAAATAATCTTAAGTTTATTTTTTTTTGTTACAGGCCTTGCAAACGACATACAATAAAGAGGAAACAAGCACGAATATAGACTTGATATCTCCTGTACCTTAAACCAGCAGTAAATCTGGCATTGCTTCTTTCCAGTTAGTGTCTTAATTTGCAACTATCAAGAAAATTTGTTGTAGAAGATTCTTAAAATCGGCATATGACACCCGATTAAAATGATCGAACTAATCCGATGGTTCTGCAAGCAGCTCAGAAAGTTGATTGTTCATAGTATCCCTTTAAAAACATTTAAAAATATATTAAATATATTTACATGCTACGATCCGGACACCCCTCTTTCCCTTCAGTTACTTTTATAATTAAGTTCATATTATAAACGTCAACATAATATATGGAAAACTGAATATATTTTTACCTTGTTCTGCTTCTATAGAAACTCAGCTTTCAGCACCTTCTTTTAAGTCATTTTTTTAAATCACTTTGGTTTAGTGCACCTTTCCAGAAAAATTGGAAACACTGTACAAATAAATTGCCTCGGCTGCTACAGTCTCCACATCCATAGTTACAGAACACCAACAAAAAATATTTATATACTCGTTAATTGGCAAACTATTTTTATTTTCCTTACTTATTGGCCAAACTTATAAACGTGTACTGAATCCTTGAGATAGACTGTTCAAATTTAGGTTTATATACACAGGGTGTTTATACATTGTGATGAAGAACTGCTAGGGTGGAATTCTGTTATCAAAATAAAACACATTGGTCCACAATTTCTTAGTTCTTAAGATGCAGGGCGTTATATTTTGAAAAAAGTTAGCTTTTGTAAATATTTAAAATACCATTTAAACATTTTTTTTTTTTGATTAGGCACTTACTTATTTTTGGTATTTTTTGTATCTTCTTTAATTAAAAAAAATGCATATTCTTAAACCATAAAAGAAATATATTTAAATGTTTTTTGTTGTTGTTTATTTTAATAAAATTAAATAATTAATTTATAATAACACCAGTTTTATAAAACTTTTTGATATCTCAGTAAAAAAAATAAATTGACTGATAATGTCTGTATTTCAACTGCTAATGCTGTTCAAAAATATAATAATAAATTTACATTTGGCTTAAAAATAAAAAATAATGAAAATTTACTCTTTAGAAAAAACATGTTTTTGAAGTTTTTATGAAACCTGGTTACAAAAATCAACGTTTCCTTTGCGTGAATTATATTTTTTTACCATCAAGAAATTTTATTAAGAGTAACTTTTTCTCACAAAATAAAATTCCTGATTCATTTGTTCTCTTGTGCATCTATTGTCTGTATAAGATTTTAGTTTTGAAACAACAACTAGCGTAAAAACAGTTAATGGCTATTATGATCTATCTCTGAGCAATTTTTACAAATCTCTTTAACTCATTTGCTCTTAAAGTTACGAAAAAACTTTAAATGGGAAATATTGTAGTTTCTTTCGTAGAATACCGTCATTTAAGTAATTGTTTTAGGCAAGATGTGCACTGAAGTGACTAACAAGAGGCGTGGCGGCGAGTTGGTGAGATATTGGCATGTGAATTCTTTAGGGCTTTAAAGATTTCATCTACCACTAGCTCACCACCTGGCCACCAAGTTATTTGCTTGCCACTTCGGTTCGCGCCTCGTCAGAGAGCAAAACTTTGGTAAAGGGAAACTTTTTTTCATAAAAATAAATACTAAAAAAGCCTCCCATATGTGGACAAACTGTAAATACCTTATGCTAGGATTGTTCTTGAATTTGAAAGCAAAGTTTTGTCTCCAATTAATAGGATATTTGGTAACAAAAATAGATATTGTAACAGATTTCTTTAATGTAAATTAAAATAAATGAAATATTTTGGCCAAAAGGGCAATATTAGGTTTAATTAGGCTAGGTTTAGTTAAGTAGTTCTAATGCTACTGTATATATTAAATTTTATTTTTTATACATATGTCAAATAAATAAATAGTTTTAAAATCGTCAACAGCAGACGACATGCTGTATATGAGTTTTGTGTTTTATTTTTATCGGGAATTTAATTATACTTCCTTAATATTCCTGCCTTTAAATTCCCAAAATAATTTTAATAAGACCGCAATGTCGTATTAATAAACATTATATCATTAGTGTGGAACGGCCTTCATTTATCACGAAAGTGTATAACCACCTTAATAAATATTCTAACGTCAAAATTAAAACGTCATTTTTTTTTGGTTAAGTATATGACATAATATACGACGTGCCCTAATTTCGATATGACGTCACGAAACGTGACGTAACGGTCAACACCTCTGAAAAGAAGTATACCAATTTTTTTTTTTACAGGTGTATATGAGCTTGTTGAAAAATAATGATAACACAGCAACACAAATAAATAAAATTTCCAGTTTTGAAAGACATATCATGTTTTCTTTTGGTTTTTGGGGTAGCTGAATCCGAATCGGGGCCGGGGGTCGGTTTTGACCCCATCAGTTCACGGACAAGGTCATTTCAACGTCAAATCATTTAAATTCACCAAAAATAGATTGACTGATAAATTGACCTCTTGACCTCTTGACCCCATTACGGCAAGGTCAAAGTTATATCAACGTCAAATCATCAAAATTTGTCGAAAAACAGACCACAATCTGGTCAAATTGACCCCATCAGGTTGAGATCAAGGTCAAATCATCAGAAGTTATCGAAAAAGGACCACCATCATGATTATTTGAGGTTTTTGGATTGCTGACTTTAAAATGACCTTGACCAAGACCTCATGGGGTCAAACTGACCACACATTCAGATTCAGCAATCCCAAAAATAAATATACCATGATCTAGTTCTTCCGACCTTCAATTTTTTTATGTAGAGCTGTGATTGACCTTAACCTGATGAGGCCAAACTCAATCAATCATTTATTTGTCTATAAAGATCATAAACATGACATTAGACAGGTCAAGAATAATATACTATAATAAAATAAAATAAGACTAATATAGATTGAAATATAATAAAGACAAGTCAAATCTTAAAAACAAACAAGACAAGACTCACAAACAACACGATCAATAAAATAAAACAAAACCAACAAGTTTAAACTTTGACTAAGACTTCATTTCCAAAAACTCCGAGAAACTGTAAAATACATTCATTATTAAAAATTCTTTCAGTCTTCTAAACATGCTTAGGGTCCTTGATTCTTTAATGTAATCCGGCATTCTATTGTAGATTTTAATGCATGAATAATGGGGTGATTTTTCAAAGGTGGTCGTTCTGTGATTTGGGATTTCTAGTGATGATGTAAACTGGCCTCAGATTCAGATTCAGCAACCCCAAAAACATAAAGAAACCATGGTCTTTCTTTCAGAGCTGTAACTTTTTTTTTATTTGTGTGGCCCTGTAATAATAAGCATTTACCCAAGAACCAAATATCCAATGGTTTCATTGTATTATTATATAAGGAACCTAATTGTTTTGTAATTAGTGTGTGATGCTATATAAAGTATTTAATAATAATAAAATAAAATAACAATTGAAGCAACAATGCTTATTAAATTTGGATTTTATGTTTACCTTTATTATTTCCATACAAAAAATCACAAAATTATTACCTCAACAATGTTTCTTTTCAGTGCCATTATGACCACACATTTCATAAATGAAAATTACATAATAAAGACAACCTAATCAATAATGCACTTTAAAAATAGAGATAAAATAATAAATATATGTATGTCACATAAAATGGGGTTTGTGTTTCCTTGAGTATTTATTTATCTTTATTTTAGTTAAAATACTGATGAGCCAAACAAAATGTTATTTATTTATTTTATGATAAACAGGTTCTTATCAAATTTAAAGCAATTAAGAGATAATATAATATAATTTATTAATTTGTTTTTTTTTTACTGCATAGCTTGGTCTAATCGGTTTAGCAAAGTAGGATGAGGTTCTCATTGTGCAAACAAACCACATATTAAATTTACTTACCAGAACAATATAGAATATATAAAACTAATTGTAAAAATGCAAAAAAAATGAACACGTTATAATAATAGATAATAGCTCAAAATATATTTTTTAAAGCAATGGCCAAAAAAACTGGTAACATTTTCACAAAATTTAAAATAACTGGTTTAAAATATTGAAAATTTATCTAAAAATGGTTTTTACATTGCCATGTCAAAAATAATTTGAGTAATTTATGTTAATTTAATGCAAGAGTTGTTTGACAAAACAACTGGAGTTAGTGTGCAACAGCACATAGCAAGTTCGGCCCAGGCTTGCAGCAGAATGGTTAGTAATTTAATTTTAATAATTTAGTTTTACTTTTTATTTGTGATTGTGTTTGATACAAAGCAAAAATCTATAACATCAGCAAGATGGTGAAGCTGCGCCACTGATAATATTTTTTTGTCATATATTTGTTCTTACATTACATACCAATGTAACTTGAAATAAAAAAAAATATATATAAAAATAACAAAATAAAAAAAAATAAAGGAAAAATCTAAAGGATCTAAGTGTGATATGACAAATGTAAAAGTTATAATTAAAACACTTAACTGCTCCATTCTAACAATTTTTAAAAAATAATTGCTCACCCTTTTTCGTCTATTTTGTAATAAGATAGAATATTGGAGTTAACTAGAGTGTTTGTGTATATCCTTATTTATTTTTAACATACTAATTAAAAATAACTTATAATGATAAGCTGTTGAAACTTAGTGGCTACATGATGAATAAAGAAAAAGTTTAAAACCACATAAGAAAACTCTAATATAGGATATTTATATTGATTCATTCTAATTTTAGGTGACGGCAATTATAATAGTTACTATAGTCTCTTAAGTTGCAAACCTTTATACAATGTGTCCCAGGATAGGTGTTACAAGATGACAAATAAACATATTTTTTTTTTTTTTGAATTGACATTTTGGGATGGTCCAAAATTAAGAAATACAAAATTTTACTCCAATTGGTAATATACAGGAGGAGTAAATAAATTTGGTCCATTTGTCCTCTTGTAACACCTATCCTGGGACACATTGTATAAAGGTTTGCAACTTAAGGGAACTATAGTAACTATTATTATAGTCTATACATACCTGATCACCATTTGTTTCTGGCTTTGATGGGGACGCTTTCTCAGATTGTTTTGTTTCTTTAGATGGTGATTCCTCTATAGTTCCCAACTAAATAACAAGAGAAATTGGTCTTATTATGATAATCCAACAAAATTACAATTTTTAATACTCAGAACATTACTAGTAACTACAAAACAAATGTAAAAATATATGAATACACACCTGTTCCCTTTTCTCAGGTGATTTGGCTTCAGCTTTTGAAGGAGTTCTTTGTTCCTTTTTGGTGATTTAACTTCCTCCCTGCGAGGTGACTTAGCTTCTTCCTTTCTTGTTGGTTTAGTTGGAGTCTTTGTTTCCTCCTTTACTGGTTTAACCTCATCCTCAGATTGTTCTTCTTCTTCATTGGCCGAGCCATCTCCATCAGACGCTTGTGTTACAGAAACATTGGCAGATCCTAAAAAAAAAAGCATTAATTATTGGATAATACCACTTTGGGTAATTACATACAAACCGAAGGCATTACCGATTTTAATGAAATTTGGTATACTGGGTTTTTTAGGGTGCTGAATACAATTCTGAAAGAATTTATAGTCGAACTTATTTTGTTCTCGAGATATTAATCATCAGACTTGATAACCAAAACTAACCTGAATTCACCCTTCTTTTTGAACTTAATTCTTGATTAAAAGCTAAACTAGTACTCAATATTTGATTTTCACCTCTAAAAACCCAACTTTTCTATTCTAATCATCATCTATTCGCCGCCGAGGCTACTGCGATTGAAAGTGAAGCTTTGCAATTTTATAAATAAAAATGGGTAAAATAAATAAATAGAAAAATGGTGTTTTTAGCGGTAAAAATCAAATATAGTACCAATTTAGCAGAAAGCTCAAGAGTTGAGTGCAAAAAGAAGGGGAAATGGTGAATTTAGGTTATCAAGTTTTATGATAAATATCTTAAGGACGAAATGAGTCAGACTAAAAATTCTTTTAGGTTCTTAATCAGCATCCCAAAAATCCCCCGGATTCCAAATTTCATTAAAATCGGCGGTGCGTCCGGTTTGTAAATAACTACTCCACTTTTCATTGTATTATTTTAAATAAATAAATAAAATATTAAAAAGTCACTAATGAAAATATGCACAGAGAAGATAAAAGAGACAGTTATTATTTTAGTTCTATAGTGCCCATTTTGTTTAACCTGCTGGCTGGATGTGATTCTCCATCTATTTAACACAGTAATACAATCCTAGATCAGTTGTGTAGACTGTAGACGGCATTTGTAAAGTATCATTTCCCAGGTAGACGTTATTTAGAAAAAATAACATCTTTGGTGGCACTACCGCCTTGTCTAAAAGGTGCTGTGAAATGCAAAAATTGCATGTTTCAGTACTCTGGTACTTAGGCATAAAGCCTTTGTGGAGTGTCAAAAAGATTTAAAAAAAAAATCATACTGTTCCATTTATTTAATTATCCATCAATAAATTTTATATTTTTTGTGATAAAAAAATGTACTAAACCTTTTTAATTTGTGATAATAAATTAATTGTATACTTTCAATAAGCTTACTATACCAAAGTTTATGGGTATTTCTGACCAGCAATAGGGTAGAAAATTAATAAAAAATTGATAATGAATTGGAACATAAAAATTTAAAAGTGGGTTATAAATATGAATACTATCATCACGATCAAAATAAATTACTACAAAAAATAAATAAAAGTACAAAAAGTACGTGTCGAGTTTTGTTTGTATCTTAATCAAAAAACCAGGTAGCATGGGTTCACTGCCAAGGTCAGCAGATTTTGTCTACCGCCAAATAAAAAAAACTTATATCGCTTTTAAGCAGAATTTGTTGGATATGGTGTAAGTTCTTAAAATAAATACAAACATGAATTTTACATATGCAAATATTTGCTAATGCTTAGAAAACGCCGACAGATTTATTTCTGTTGATGACATGGATGGCGGCGTCCCCTCAAACATTAAAAAAATATATGTTAAATTAAACTATTGCTTAGATTATTTGCAAGCGCATAAGTTTATAAGAATAATGATTACATTTTATTTAGTATTTATTCCTACCTTCATTAGATTCTTTGTCCATGGCATCTTTTAAGCGTTTAACTAGAACCGCTTTATTTCCTTTGGTGTCTAACCCTCTTTGCTGTAGTTCCTTTCGCAAGTCAACAACTTTTAGTTTATCCAAATCCATGTTGGAATTGTTTTACACACACAAAGTTTAATCCAAATTTTATAAAACGTTCACAAAGCACGTACAAAAATATACGCGAAGAAAACCACGCGCAAATACTGCAATGGCGGCTGTTGTTAAGATTTGTGTGGCGGTGGCGTCTCTTCGTTTTTATTTTAGATGTGTTCGTTATGTCCTAAATTTGTGGATATCGACTCTTTTTTATTTCTTTCTACTGTTAGTTGGAAAAGAAGAGGAGATGTTGTGGACAGCTATTTTTGCAAGACACGCGCAATGTGGCCACATACGGTCATGCGCATTGTGCTTTACAATTATTAAACATTTGCTATACAAGGATTGTTTATAATAATAATTCTTTTAAGCACGGTTTTCACCGTACTGAATTAAACAATAATATCAGAAAAAAATAATTTTAAATAGTTTAATTTTACATATTAAAATCGACTAATCAATCTGCTTAATGGTTCGTAAAAATTCGCTGACGTGTACGAATTTCTCCGAAACGGAAACGTCATAACAATGTCAACATGTTAAAAAGAAATTCATATCAAAAAAATAACCTTTAAAAAAAAATTTAATCCATTATCCAATCTTTTTGATTTTTTCTAAAAATTATCCGTATATAAGTAGTTTCCGAACAAAAATAACTAATCTTGCAGTATTCTTGTTATGATAATATAGTTAGACAACACAATATTTATCTGTGTTTTGTTATCAATAAGTTTAGGTGAGTAAAGGAAGTACAAATATATTCTTACCTAGTTAAAATATTTTGTATTTTTTAGGATGTTTTCAAATGGCATTTCCTGCAATCTTCCCTTTAGTTGTATGAGCGTTACTAGGGACTCTGGGTCAGATGAATTACTGCCAGCTAGAATGGCCCGAGAGCCTGTTTTACTTAATGTCTATGATATGTATAAAATTAATGAATACACGTCCAACATAGGGCTTGGAGTCTTTCATTCTGGTGAGCTTAGTATTAGTTTTACATCATTTTCTTTTTTGGAGCATATGTTTTAAGGTAAAATAGTAATTTGTACTTCCATTGAGTTTATCAATGCTTAAGTACTAGAGATTTATAAAGTTAGGTGACATTCTGTAAGTCACTACTTGTTTCATTTAGTTCCCATTCGGTAATCTTCCAATTTCTAAAATCTGGTTATAGTTGGGTTTCCTAAAATTTCTGTAAACTGGTATCAACACTGTCAAACCCTATTACAGTGGCAGTGAGAACACAATCACAATACCTTTTCAATATACACGTTCAGCCAAGTTAAAAGGTTCATAGGCCAGTAAAGCAACATGCATCCGTATGTAAATCCATATTGTGGGTTTAGAACTAGAACTAGGTGACTTAAAAACAGTAGTTTTAAGTTAATTGCAGTTATAAATTTGTTTGCCATAAGCTGTAGTGGCCTTCTTCAAATAATGCTATATGGTACTGTTCAGTACTGTCGTTTAATTTGTTTTTCAGTTACCTAGTCCTACCACTAAAAGGATGTTCACTTCAGCATATGCTGAGGTAGATATCTCAAAATTGCAAACATTTGAGTTACCTAGTGGTAGTTCTGAACCCACAATATATAACTACATAAACTATGTGTCAATTTTGTTCTGGTATGTCTTACATTAGTGACAGTCCATTAAACAGTTTTACTACTGTAGTAGGTGACGCAGCATGTTGTTACCCACCATTTTTTTCACAATTTTTAATAGAGACTATTTAAAATTTTACAGTATAGTAATTTTTTTTATCCTAACCTCCAAATCACTTTTAGTTTAACCAGAAGTACTATAAACTTATTTATTTTAAATACCACCTACCCACTTTTTTTCTATATATGATTTTTTTTTAATTATCTTTTTAATTATACCTGTTCTAATTGGCTATTTTTATGAAAAAAAGTTCATATAAACATGGGCCCTCAAATTTTTTGTTCTTAAGATATACACCCTATATCTTAACTTTTCAAAAAACCAAAAAATTTCTAAAACACTTTTTTAGTAAAATTTTTTAGACTAGATATAAACGTTATTTAATTAAATATTGGTTGTTGTTATTACATAATTTCTAATAGAAGTTCTAACTCTTAATTTTTGAAGGAAAAAAATGCCCCAATTTTTCTTGTATGGTCCAGGATTACGCAGTTTAGCGGATTTTTTTTTCTGAAGAACTAAGCAAGCCACCTAAAAATATAAAGACACAAATAAGTTGTGTTTTTAGGTGTTTCATCTGGAAAAAATATAAAAGTTGGAAAAAGTAAAGGGTGTACATTTTTTTGTCAATATGATTAGGTAAAATGCCACTGGTCTCACAAATTAAAATTAGTTTAGAGCTAAATTAACTTCATATTTTAACAAATACCACAGCCAAATTTTATTAAAATTAAATTAGGCATATTTAACCTATTATTAAAAACCTGATTTTCTTTTTAAAGTTTAACACCCTGTATCTTAGAAACAAAGGATTTTCGGACCTATGTTTATATAAACTTTTTTCATAAAATTGGCTGAGGATTATGCCCTTAGATTTTCTTACAGCAATTAGGAAACACCCTGTATACAAAATTTCTCACATCAATTACATTAAAAACTAAAAATTTAAAGATATGAAATGTAAGTGATTTATTAAAGAAAATGGAATATATATTACTGCCTGTAAAAGTAAAATAAGTGTTTTTTATTTCCACAGCCAGCTTAACAAAAAAAAAAATCTTAGAATGGCGTTATTTGATTTTCTTTAAAATTAATCTCTAGTTGCCACTTTTAAAATAAACACCCTGTGCAATATATATATTTTTTTTATCTTTGGACAAACCAGGATGGCTAAAAGCCTAAATACTAATGTACCGTGGGTGTCTTAAGCGAGGTAAGAGGGAGTTTGTTGACACGGGACTTAAATACTTGAAAATTTAGGGGGAAGGAAAGACCTCCGCGGGCAGCAGGTTCCACAACCTAGAAACTCTAGGGATAAAAGAGCGAACAAAGTGGGAAGTTCGGGGCCTGTCCAGTTGGACCGTATAGGGATGCATACGCGCGGAACCACGAGTTTCTCTGTTGGGAACCGTAAGTGGAGAAACTGTACTGGACAATTCTTCAGAGCAGAAGCCATGGAAGTACCTATAAAAAAGCGATAAATCCCCCACAGCCCGACGATGTGCAAGAGAGGGAAGCCTTTCTGTAAGTGAAGGATCATTAATGAGACGAATAGCTCTTCTTTGAATAGAATCAAGAATGCTTAGGGTTGTGGGGGACGCCATGCCCCAGATATAAGAACAATATTCCAAGGGAGGTCGGATTTGGGACACATATAAAGTGTATAAATTAGAAGGGGAAAAATACTTTTGGCTTGAAAGAGAAATCCAAGCTTTTTGAAGCTGCCGTGGCTATAGATACAATGTGTTTATGCCAGTTAAGGTTACTTTCAAATGTGACGCCCACAAGATTAAAGGTGTCTTTGCTCTGTAAAACTTGGCCGCTCATAAGTAGAGGATGAGTATTTGATGACTCTTTTCGCGACAAGGAACATGATTGTGTTTTGGATGCATTAAAATGGACGAGATTTTTAGTGCCCCAATCCAATATTAAATTAAGATCCTGCGAAAGAGATATCTGCATCGCTCTGCGTTTGTTTTCCAAGTCAGGTTTAGTAATGGGTTTAGGAACCTGCAAACTGGAGTCAAGGGTACTATCGTCGGCGAAACTATGAATGGAATTAGTTGTGGACGACAGCAGGTCGTTGATGTGAAGAAGAAACAATGTTGGTGCCAGAACTGAGCCCTGAGGAACTCCAGCATTTACTTGGTGAAAGCTTGAAGAATGGCCGTCCACAATAACTGATATACGACGATCAGATAGATAACTAGAGAGCCAAGTACAGAGTTTAGTTGAAAGACCATAGGAGGGAAGTTTATTAAGAAGTGCGGCATGCCAGACCTGGGCCAAAGCTTTGTATATATCAAGAGCAACGATCTGGGACTCACCTAGAAACTCAAGAGACTTATTCCAGCAGTGTGATACAAAGGAAAGAAGATCTGCTGTAGATCTTTTGTGGCGAAATCCATACTGCCTGTCATGCAAAATTTTGTGTTTTCTAAGTACCACTAAGTAATTTGTGAATCAATTAGTTTTTCCATTACTTTACAAAGAACTGAGAGAATTGAAATTGGTCTATAGTTAGATGGAAGAGATTTAGATCCTTTGTTGGGAATAGGTTGAACACGTGCAGCTTTCCAGCTTTCCGGAAAGATACCTGTGTCGTAAGAAATTCGAAAGAGCCAAGTTAAGATTGGTGCAAGTTCTGGAGCACATTTTTGAAAACGATTGCTGGTATGCCATCCAGCCCAGACGATTTCTAGGTGTTAAGGGAAGAAAGGATACGCTTAATGTGTTTTACCTTAAAAATAATATCGGGCATTTTATGAGGAACTGGGGTAACCGCTGGAATTGGATGATTTACGGGAGGGTCAAGGGTTGAATTGGCAGCAAATTGTTTAGCAAATAACTCTGCCTTTCCTTTAGCGGTAGAAACAATATCATCTTCTAAAGCTAGTGGCGGAAAAGAACTGGTACAAAAACGCCGGACCAGAAAGATTTGCTGCCATTTGAGCTAGAAAGAACTTTGTTTTTAATACGATTGTCGAAGGAGTCTTTGGCTTCAGAAATTGTTTATTATTATTATTATCATTAAACAGAAAATTTTATAGAGAATACCACGAAAACTACCTTAATAATTAATAACCATTTTAATTTATCTTTCATAATTTTCATACACAAATCTTTAACACTTGGTGGTATGTAAAATAATCTGAATGCTTTAACTTTTGGTCTATTTTAATATTTTTGGAAGTAAGTTTGTAGTGTTTAAAAAGGTTGTTTCTATGCCTAGTATCAATGCTCATCCCTATAAATATCACAGGCCACTTTTACTTAATCAATTTTCAAATTGTTTAAATATCTTTAAATAGATATATTTTTTTTAGCAAAATTGCTTATACAGGGTGTCCGGAAAGGTGAGATCATAAATAATAGGGGTGATAGAGTGAGCCAATGTTAGTACTTCATATAAAAAAGTTCTATCCCACTTCGTTAAGGAGATATTGACCTTTAGGTTGGAATAAAACAAACTTATTATTATTGTAACTTTGGAACTTTTGCTACAGTACCAATGATATTTGGGCAACTAAATATCCTTATACTAATGCTTATTTCCATAGGTCAACGGCTCGGCTGTTCAGTACGTCGCGTCGGGAATTCACAGGGTGAGACAATATTTATTTTTTTCATTTTTATGTATAAATTTTTGACACAGGTGACTAATTTGACATTTTGCTTTGTCCGTTTGATTCTTTCATCTTTTCTCTACAAAAAAAGTATACTTTATACACAGTGGCGTAGCGTGGATCAAAGGGCGGGGCGCAATTATTATTGGGGCGGCCTACCTTTTCATAGAGCAGTATACTAATAAATATTTATTGCTGGCACTAAGACAAGTACATTATTATTATATGAGTTATGGACAAATAAAAATGTGAATTATTTAAAACTCCTTTGATATCAATGTTATCATACCACGCTATAAATGAAAACTACATAATTTGATTAATCTTTTTATAAAACATTACTTTTTTTATTTTTTAAAATATGAATAAACAATTTTTAAAATATATTTTTGCAAAAACAAATATAAAATTCAACTTAACTAAAACAAAACGCACTTTAGAAATTTATAAATATAAAAAAATCAGTTTTTAAAATATATTTCTGCAAAAACAAATACAAATTAAGACTTAGCTAAATCAAAACGCACTTTAAAAACTTACAAATATATAAAAAAAACGTTTTTTAAAATATATTTTTGCAAAGTCAAATATAAAATAAGACCTAACTAAAACAAAACGTACTTTAAAAGTTTTAAAATAAACAAATATTTTTAAAACAAAAGACGCCTGGTCTTGGCACTTCTCATTTTATCTAAAACTGTGTCTAAGTCAACATCAAAAGCATAATCTGACTTGATGCTCATTAGGGCTAAGTCGTTTAGCCTCTGTTCGCCTATAGTGGTCCTTTGATATGACTTTATTTTGCGTAAACGACTAAATGACCTTTTAGCGCCGGCGGTATTAGTTGCAATGGTATAAAAAAATTATATACTTAATTTTAATAAATTTGGTTAGACGCTTTCCAAATGGTTTGTTATTAAGCTGTTTTTACAGTTTTCTTGCATGCAATTTTTTCTTGCTGCCATTTTTTCGATCTGCGCATGCGCACATTGCAGCAAATTTTAGGAAAAGAAGAAAAGAATGCGCGTGAGCAGATCGAAAAGTGGCAGCAAGGAAAACTTGCATGCCAGAAAACTTTTAAACTGTAAACACAGCTTTAAAAATGGTAATATTTCTTCTGGTTCTAGTTTATTTTCATTTTTAACTTCGGTCATGAAGCTGCAAAACAATTTATATTCATCTACGATTTCTAACGATAAATCATTTTTATAAAAGTTAAGCAGGTCCATAATACAATCAATATTTTTACTTGTTGGGTGTAAATTTTCACCAATAAACAGTCCAATTTTTTAAAAATCTGTATAAAATCTTCAAAACGTGTTTTTAATGTTTCAATAAGAGTATCCAAAGCTAAGTAGAATATGGTAATCATAAATTTTTGTTCTGCATCTTCATGTTGATAGTCGCTTTGAACTTCATCAGGAAAAGTTTTTGTTTTTCTTTTACATTTTTCGACAGTTTAACTGCAAAAATGTTTCGTCAGTTCTTAAGGAAATAAAATCTTTTTGGCAGCGTTGATTAGATGAACTACTGTCTTAAAATTAATATCCAGTTATTTTTTTGTTTTAATTATTAATAAAATTTAAAGTACTTGCTAAAGCCCTCCAAGGAAAAAATTATGGGTGTGCCACTAGTTGAGGAGGCGCTTAACCAGTGCTACGCCACTGTTTATCCATAAAATAGCATTTTGCATCCAGACATACCAGCATTTTGTATGTAATGAAAAATACCATTTTTATGAGAAAATCATTAAAATATAGTAAAATTATTAAAAATGATGTTTGGAAGCCTCTTAAACTTTACAATACAGATAAAGACTATTATTAATAATTTTATCATATAGTAATAATTTTCTAAGAAAAATTGATTTTTTATTACATACAAAATGATGGTATATCTGGACCGATTTTATGAAAACCGGTTCAGGAAATCGATTCAAATAAGGTATACCTTTTTTACAAAACTAATGAAGGAATTAAACCGTCAAAGCTAAATGTCAAATTTATCATGTTTGTTAATACATACATTAAATGAAAAAAATCGTCTCACCCTGTATAATTCCGACTTACTTAACAGCCTAACTTACCTTTGGAAAAAAGCACTAATATGATGATATTTAGCTGCTCATATATCATTGGTACTGTGGCAACATTTTAAAAGTTATAACTGAAATATTTTTTTATACCAACTTTGATTATCAATATCTCCTTAATGAAGCGCGATAGAACTTTTTTAATATGAAGTACTAACACACCCTTCCGGACACCATGTATATCTAGTACAAATATACTCATATTCATTAAAATAACTCTAATAATAGTCAAGATATCCTACAATTACAACAAACTCCGGACAGACTGTAGGTATTGCATAGATTAAAAAACGTTCATGTGTGTTACATGGTTTAACAAGATATTTTCCTGTATAAAAGATCATAAGATATCCTACAATTACAACAAACTCCGGACAGCCTGTAGGTATTGCATAGATTAAAAAACGTTCATGTGTGTTACATGGTTTAACAAGATATTTTCCTGTATAAAAGATATTACAAGGATTAGACCGTGTACATAGTGATTTTTTTAAGCTATAACTTAACTGTGTTTATTTAACATCATTTAAATTTTATTTATGTGATTTATAATAAGAGAAAGTTATTATTTTTAGGATTATAAAACATTGTTTAATAAAAACTGGTAAGGATAGTTGATAGGTACAGGGTTTTCATTTATATTTTGCCACCCTCTGTTGACTATAAGCAAGAAGGATAGAAAAAAACGTCCTGTATAAAAGTATCATACTTTTTATCTATTATCTTTTGAGCATAAAAAGAAACAAATGAACATCAAAAACTCAAAAAAATGAAGAAGTAAACTTTTTTAAATGGGACACCCTGTATATTGTGTCACTATTAAAAGGTCTTTTAAAAAGCGTTACAAAAATAGCACATTTAATATATCTATATTTAATAGTTTCGGGTATATGGCCATTTAAATCTGGGTATAATTTCCATTACATCTACAGTCTTAACTTAGTGCCATAGGGATAATGGAAATTATATCTACTATTTTTCAGATTTAAGTTGTCATATTTCGAAAACTATTAAAGATAGATATGTCAAATGTGGTATATTTGTAAAGCTTTTAAAAGACCTTTTAATGGTGACATAATATACAGGGTGTTCCATTTAAAAAGTTTAACCTTTCATTTTTCTTGAGTTTCTGATGTTCATTTGTGTTTATTCTTTTATGCACAAAAGATCATAGATGAAAAAGTATAAAACATTTATACAGAACGTTTTTTTTATCCTTATACCTAATTAAAAGTGGGTGGAAAAATATAAATGAAAACCCTGTACAAGTTAAAACATAAAAAAGTAAAGACAATGGAAGTTTGTTATCATTAGTTATAACCTTTAGTGTCATTTATTATAAATAGAATATTTTTGTTAATTTTTTATTTAGTATCTTATTTTAATAAATAAAAGCGGAATTAGAACAGGTGTCTAGAATATTTCTTTTAGGTGTAGAAATTTACAACACAGAGTATGCTTATGGTGGCCATCAATATCCATTTACTGGAATATTTGAAATTAACCCTAGAGATGAAAAGGAACTAGGAGATCAGTTTAGATTTAGGTAGTTATGTGTATATTTTTTTCATTAATTTATAAATTATTTTACGTAGCCTAAGCCTATATAGGTACATTAAATAGTTTTTAGCATATTACTTATGCATATTTTATAAGGTAATATTTAGTACAGCATTGTTATCTATAGTATCTATTTACACAGATTTGCTAAACTTTATTTTGGGATTACTATGTAAAGAAAAGAGTATTAGCAATATGTAAGTTCGTACTTGTCCACATTTAAAATGCATATAACTTTGTTATTTCTCAACATAAGAAAATGATCCAAAAAGCAAGTTGTAGAGTAAATTATCAAGTTTTTTTCTGTTAATAGTATTGCACAAAGCAATTTCAGTAAAAGAAAATATTACATAACTTACTTTTTTTTTAATGGGACACCCCCGCATATTATACCACAATTAACAATTAAAAAGGTCTTTTAAAGAGCTTTACAAAAATACCACATTTGATATATCTTTCTTTAAGAGTTTCGGAAATAAAACCATTTTAATTTGAAAAATTATACTATACAGGGTGTTTCCTAACTACGAAACTTAAGGGGTGATTTCTTATGTCTTTTTATAAAGAGATTTTTAAGCCTTTTATAAGCCAAGTTTTTTAAAAACTTTAACGCCCTATATCTCAGAAATGAAGCAAATCCAGACATACGTTTATAGGTTTTTTTTTATCAAAAGACATAAGAAATACCTTAAATTTCGTACCGTAGTTAGGAAACAACCTATATACCGGATGTCAACGAATTTGTTAGACAAGCCATAACTTCCAGAGTATTAGAGAGAAATAAAAAAGAAATATTTAATTTGGTTTATTTATCAAAAAAATGAAATGAAATGAAAATGGTTTAGTAGCAACAAGTGCTATAAATAAATACAAAGTTTATCAAAATACTTATTTTCCATTGCTTCACATAATATCAAATTTTTATTAAGGGTAAGTCAGCGGACCGACGAAAGAATTCGGCTGTTAGTAGAATCTGTCGAAGCAATTTTGCAATATAAGTATAAGTTTAAAATGCTGCTGAATTTTATAAATACACTAGCCGACTGAACTTTTTAATAATTAAATAGAGCCTATAGCACCCCTGAAGAGTGTAGCTTCCTAATTGTGAAAGAATTTTCATGATCGGTTCAGTATTTCCGAGGATTAGCCCTTACAAACAAAGTTACAAACTTTACCTCTTCATAATATTGGTATAGATTAAAACACAAAAAGATATAGTGCACCCCCCGCTAAACTTAAACATACCAGAAATCAAGGTGTCCCGACATTGGATGTAGAATGTATCTAAGGACTGCATGTAACTAAGGACACACACTGTACTCGATTTATTCCAGACTATCCGGCTATTTTCTGTCCTGCTTCGTTATACAACAATATGTTTTTATTCTTACACCCTTTCTAAAACCTATACTTAAGGTTCTCATTAACCAATCTGTATACAGTTGGTATTGATATTAGGATTTTCCAAAATCCTCTTAACTCTATACAGACTGTCCACAAATGGGATTTACGAGAGGACAAATGGATACAAAAAATCAGTTTTTGACAAAAAGTTAGTCTTAATAAAAAACAAAAATTTTGTATACAGGGTTCGCCAAAACTTGAAAAACATGATTTTTCTCCAAGAGTGAACTACCTTTATTTTTCATTTTTAAGAAAAATGTTCTTTAGAAAAATTTTTTAGAATATGTTTGTATTGCAAAAAAATATTATTACAAAATTTTATTCAACTCCATAATTTGGCGAATACCCCTTAATTACATTTGTTTACAGCTGAAAAATTGTGTTTTATATAAAGTAGGAAAGCAGGTTTTTGAAAACTAAATTATAACAGTTTTTTAGTCCATTTTATTATATAAATTTAAAATAATGCATTTTTCATAACAGCAGAATCAGTTTTATAGACCTTTTGAATACCCCTGTAAAATACATAAAGTCATATGAAATGCTTTTTTCAAAATCAACATTTTCTCTTCGGGAATTATATTTTTTTACAAGCAAAAATTTTTGTCAAGAATACCATGTCCTATCCGTGGACAGTCTGTATATTGTTAAATTTCGTACATTTTTTTTCCTAAAATAAAAAGTTATGGTCAGATTCGCCAAAGAACAGGAGAGCTAAATAACAATTTTCCCAGTCATATAGGAAACATTACCCGTTGTATTTGTGTTTATTTTAAACCAGATTCTTTTTGTTTACCATACAAGGTACCTTATTACATAAAAAAACACTATTTTAAAAATATTTTTATTTTCCAAAATCGAGGAAATTTTCAGTAATAGTTGGTAATAACATTATATTTTTTATGTTGTATAATAAGCTAGCTTTTAAATATGTCCTGTTAATCTTTTTAATTTATTATTTTTAGACAAACTATTCAAATTGGCTACACAGACTTTACCGAAGAAGATGTTAAAAGAATTGTCAACGAATTAGGAAAAGAATTTCGAGGAGACAGATATCATTTAATGAATAACAACTGTAATCATTTTTCTGGATCATTTACAAAGGTAATAAATTTAACTTTCATGAAATTCCAATGGTAAGATTGGTTTTTTCTACCCAGTATACCGGGTGACCACTAAATTACTATTCAGAATTTTAATTCCTTCAGTAAAAACATATTCCGTTCAATTTTTAAGATGTTATACTGCGTCTCGAGATGCCAATTTTGGATATTAGGTATAGCATGTACAGATTACTGCCAGTTTAACCGAAAGTGATACAAATTTTGATATTTTCTGAAAACATCCTGAAAATTTTATAAAATTTAATTTCTAAAAGTTAAACCTTACATATACTTTTTCAAAACACCTCGTATAAAAACACGTGCCTTCGTTTTTATACCTTTATTAACAATGTAACGTAACTATGGTTACAATAACGGCAAAATCTTAAATTGTCAATGTCACGAAGCTTACAGCACAAAAGTCGAATCCGTACTAACTGATCGGAGGTTTCCCGTCGCCATTATATAGTATGGTGGAAGAGTAAAGAATGATCTAGAATATTCGAGAAATATCGTGAAAATTCCATAGTACATGATGGCATAAAAGTTCTTAATGGATAATTCGGGCGTTTTCGGAAACCTTCGAAAGTGATGAAAGAACTTGGAAAAATTAAGGTAAATTAATTAAATAAACTAACAAACTAAATTAAATGATCCTAACTCTCTAAAATTCTATAACCTAAACACATTTTTGAAAGTCTGTAACAATACCCATAACATACTATCTTGCCTCCCCGTGGCCTAGTGGACAGAGCTTTGATCTTCGAAGCCAGAGGTCGGCGGTTCGATTCCCAGCGGGGGAGACATATTTAGGTAGTAGATATTTAAAATAACGACCGTGGTGGCACTACCACGTTGTCTAAAAGGTGCTGTGAAATGCAACTGCATGTTTCAGTGCTTGGACAACGTTGACGGAACAGGGGGAACGATGGGTTAAACATCTAATAACCCGACACCCACGGTACTCTGGTATTTAGGCATAGACCTTCGTGGGATGTCAAAAAGATTTAAAAAAATCATTATTAGTTTTAGAGAAAACGGCGTTTGAAAACGTCCGAACGATAGCACAATACGCAGTTTAATGGATAAGCCTCTTCTGGACCTTTTCAAATGCCGTTTTCTTTAAAACTAAAAAAAAAAAGTTATGGGTATATTTTAGGTTTTATTTTATAAATAACTTTTAGAATTTAAATCTTAACAATATATGGGGTGTTCCACTATAATTATTAGGTTTATCATTGGAAGGATCAAATTTTACAGTTCTTCCGGTTAAACAGGAAGTAGTGTTATAATAATCTTAGAAGGTAGAGTATTTTGAAAGAACTAATTTAGGCAATTTAAATTTTTATGATGTTTATTTGTTTTTCCATTAAACTGCATATTTTGCAATCATTTGAACATTTTCAAACGCCATTTTCGCTAAAACAAAAAAAAGGTTATAAATAAGTAAAATGAATAAAAAAAACATTAGAAATAAATTTAAATCTTATAACCTATACAGGGTAATCCATTTAAAATATTAAAGTTTATATTACTTTCGGTTTAACCGAAAGTGATATACGGGTGCTATTACATATATCAAAAATTGGCATCAGATGATACAATATAATGTCTCTAAATTTAAAAAGTATTCATAAAATAAAATGATCGATAGTAATTTTGTTGTCACCCGGTATATGGTAAATGTGAAAAAAGTCGCTAATAATAAAATTAAAATATATAACCTCTGTGACCAACCACTGCAACCAGAAAGCTATAAAACGTTTTAAATTACTCTCACCAAATACATAATTTGTATTTCAAACACTATTATTATTATTATTTTGACAAAAAAATATTTTTTTTTAGATTTTATGTGGCCAAGACATTCCCCACTGGGTAAACCGTTTAGCTTACTTCAGTAGCTGGGTTCCCTTTCTAGAGCGATGTCTACCGAAAGAATGGTTAACTCCAATGGCTTTACAGCATTCTTTAAGTTGTAGACAAGACTCCACATGTTCAGAGGCGTCCACACCTTATTAACATTGCCAAAGATTATTATTAAACAATATTTGCCATTTCACAGTGAGTAGACAATGTCAACTTACAAGGAGAATCACAAAAAGTAACTTTATACTGTATATTTTTGTGATCAGTAACTGATATTGATAAACCATGGTGGATGTATCAGTCTAAGGCACTCCGCACATGGGTCGGTAAAACAGCGACGAGACCGAGATTCGACAGTATGTACACATATATACATGTTTGAGCATACGTTTAATGGTCAATTTGAGCATTTATTTAATGGTCAATTTTTACTATTTTCTCAGCCAATGAAATCATATGCCAATCGGAGAACGCCGACGTTCCGCGAACCCGAACGCGACAAGGCAAAAACTAACCCTTTGGATTATTCCACCGGGTCAAAGAATACCATAATAGAGACCTCTAAGACGAGTACGGAAAAGCTCAAATCCTACCAAACATTATTTTACAGACAAAAAATAAATTATTTTCGTACCTGACAGGTTGACTTCATTTGGTATTTCATTGCAAGCTCGTTTTGAAAATGTTCTTTTAAAGTGTAATTATAAAGTACAGGACTTTTTTCAACCTCCCCCACAAATCTTATATTATACAACTCCATCTTTGGTCCAAAAATTTCTTGATGTAACACTAATTTTCCCATGTAAAAACCAGACCCAATCATATGAATCACACAATGTAAGGAAAATACAAAACGGTTCTGTATTCCACGCGGATTGAGAATGCCTACGTGCTGTTGAGGCCTGTAAAAATCGCGTCGTCGTCACTGTTTCACCGACTCATGTGCGGAGAGCCTAATATTTGCTGTTGTTTACTTACAAGTATACAAAAAAACGTTTACAGAGGTCATATAGAGTGAATTAATGTTATATTTTATAATTATTTGGTTGGAAAATCAGAAAAGATCAGATTATAATTTTTTGAAAAAAGTTAAAATGGTCTACTGAAGATTTTTGGTCTTAATAATACTGCCGTCCAACCGAAAAACACCGTATGTGAATAGGCTTATAATATACAAATACGGTGTTTTTCCGTTAGATGTCAGAATAGGTATATGTAATTATTTATTTTTATGTTGTAAGAGCAGGTTGGGTTTTTATTGTTTCGCAGATCTTACTAAATCCCCCAACTAGTTTTTTTTTCTTTTGCCTATTTATTTGTATTTTTTAATCGGTTTTAATCTACTTTATACTTTATATTTCTATTTGTCCAAAGAAAAAAAGACTGTCAAAATGGCTTGTTTGCTTTTTATTTCTTAAAATATAATGAATGATATAGTACAAAGTGTTCAATTGTAAGACATTGAAAATCAAACTAAAGTTATGGTTTTTACTGTCCTAACTAAAAATGATTTAGCTAAAGTTTTATGAAAGAGAAAAACCTAATTGTTGACTATTCATTTTCGGTATTAAAGGCAAACAAAATTGCCAAAAAAATTATGAATACTTTTTGGTAAGCAAATTTTGGTTTGTATTACTGTGTTACATTTTGTCAAAAGTATTTCCCAAGTGAAGACTGAATACATAATAGCAAGAGTGATAAATTCAACAGGAGTGCTCGATCCCATTTAAGCCTATGTTCGCAAAATTTTGTTTTTATAGTTATATTATTTTGTTATCAGTGAAGGTGCAACATGCAAGTTACTTTTAAGTCTGGAAACGTGTCCATGATTAATGGCAAGATACAATTTTTTATGCTTTTTTAGGTGATGTTATTTTATTTTGTGATACAACAATTTTGGATGATTAACCAATTATAAAACGGTTTTTACTTATGCTTTGCGTCAACGTTTAATTCATATAATATACGTCAAAGTTGTTTCCAATTATTACCGTCTTTAAAACCGGCACATCGACAGCCGGCAATATGTTGACGTCACGAGCATAACCTATATCTGCGGACATATAGTAAAAATCCAGCACTCCTTGTTAAGTTTATTACCCTTGGTACAGTAAAAGTAAGGCCTAGTCCTCATGTACGGTAAAATATTGCGGAACTCCGTAGGTCCGAAATCACGTGATTACAATATCGAAATTTTATTGAGCTTATAACTGTCACTTATTCAACATGGCTGCCGACAGCCCAATAAAATTTCGTTTTGATATTTCAGTCACGTGATTCCGGACCTCCGTATTTCCTACATGAGGACTAGGCATAAAAACACATGGTGCGATTTCCCCAAAAATTCCCCCAGCTATTTTTGTCCATTTTATACAGACAGGTCCACGCTACTAGAAACATAGGCAGGGAACTGGTGGATTTAGTACTGTCCGCAAAAGAACTTACCACGTATTTGCAATGGCCGCAACTGTAAGAAAGCAATTAAGATTTTAATTCAAAATTAAATCTTCAAAAACATTCCACATTTATCGTATCGTTTTTACGAGTTTTGTGTACGCTGGCTCGAGTCGGGCAAATGGAATTTAATTCGATTAAGTATTTCCTATGTTTCTAGTGGACCTGTCTGTATGAATAATACCATACCAAAACATCACTAAAATAAGCACAAGGGAAATGCTAAAATATTTAATTTTTCTTCTGTGCCAAATTATTTTAGTTACCTAAGGCTATTTTAGCTTGTTATTTTGTACTATGGTTAGGCCAAATTGCTGGATTGTAACTCTTGTGCACCCTAAGTGAGGAGATATACTATTGTGTATTAAAATTCAAGTGTCAATTTGATATGAATTTTTTTGCATAATACTGAAAAATTTTTAAAAAATTTTGCATAAATTTTTTCTCACTACTTAAAAGTGACCATAATGGGATATTTAAAAAACACCTCTTACTAACAAAATCCCCGCAGAATGTTTTCTCCAATATTAAATTAAGCGTATAGTTTGTGTCAAGAAATATTTATGTCATTTGGCTAGCAATCATGGTACTGCATTTATTTTATGAAAGATTTGGCGCAGACTGCACAATATCGTACTAATGTGTAATTTGAATTTGGTTTAAGATGTTTACTAATAAAGTGTAATAGGTATTTAATTTTATAACTTGTGTCCTTTAATCTGTATTATATGTGCAATTGTTTCTTATATTTTGTACGGTTAATTTACAAATAAAATTATATAATATTGCAATTTTTTCAGAGTCTTGCTATTTTTATCCCTAAAAAACGGTTTCATATTTTGACGTGATAACGTTTTATAATTCGATTGAGCCGGCTGCATGCACAAAAACATGACTCATGCGGCGTTCCACTTAAGGCTTGAAGTGCAAGCGAGAGCGCGGAAGAGATACAATCGGCCTCCGCGTTTGACATCTGTTTCTCTACTATTTTGCGCGGTCCACCTTCTATACAATAATACATTTACATATTTTCGTCAAGTAGTGCAGTTAAAAGTGAATGTGGTGTAAATTGTTTAATTTTCTTTTGTTTTTTTAAAAGTTGGAAATAAATTGTTAATGCCACATTGTTACTTGTAGTTGATCTGTATAATTTAAGAAATTACATTATGACGTTATAATGTAAATTCATCGTACGTAAACCGATTTTACAGACAACCAATTTTTTAAAATATTTTTATAGCCATATGGTTTGGAAGCAAAATTTAAAATTATGGAGAATTACACGAATTAAACTTTTGTTTTTTTTTAATGGAACATTCTGTATATTCGTCCATTTCTAAATAGTAAAAATCAGGATTTTTTAATTAAGTTATGACAAAAACAAAATTTTAATTAATATAACCTACCTTACTTACTTTATTAATTTCTTTATGTTACATTGCTAAAATTTAAAGTGTACCATCATCGACATTTTAATTTTTTACTAGAAACTGTACAGTGTGCGGAATAATAATTTATGTAACAAGTGCAAAAAGTGATATTTTTTTACGAATGGGAAGTTTGACGGCAATCCCATGAGTAAAAAAGACACATTATGCATGTGTTACATACTATATTTTTTAACGTTTAATTCATGTAATATACGTCAAAGTTGTTTCCAATTATTACCGTCTTTAAAACCGGCACATCGACAGCCGGCAATATGTTGACGTCACGAGCATAACCTATATCTGCGGACATATAGTAAAAATCCAGCACTCCTTGTTAAGTTTATTACCCTTGGTACAGTAAAAGTAAGGCCCAGTCCTCATGTACGGTAAAATATTGCGGAACTCCGTAGGTCCGAAATCACGTGATTACAATATCGAAATTTTATTGAGCTTATAACTGTCACTTATTCTTATTCAACATGGCTGCTTTATATAAAAATTTCCCAAAATTTTAACATGTTTTATTTATCTAAACTTATTAATTTTAATTTTTGCAGCACAGCCATTATATTGCGACAAAAAGAAATAGCCTCCTTATTTTTTAAGAGGCAATTATCCTCTTCATAACTATGCATTTATTATTTAATTTTAGAAAATTGTATGTACTTACTTTTTGTGGAAATATGTAATACTAAAAACGTTATAAATTCCTTTTTCATTTCTTAGTCATCCAAATTCATTATTACTATTAATTTTCAATAATGTCTATTAAATTTATTTGCAAACTGTCAAATTTTAAAACTAGTGACATATGAACTAAAAGAAATAATTACGAAATCAAAGGTAACTTGACCGTTTGGTTCAGTTGATGTCGCGTTTACTGTTACATTGCATAAATTGATATTTAAGTGTATTGTAGTAGGCATGGAAACAAAACACTAATTTAAAGTGTAAAAAAAGCTTCGAAGTGTTATAAAAAGTGACTTTTTTAAACTTTTTATGTAGTGTACTAGAATGGAGTACTTTATCTTCATGTTAACGATTAAAAAATATGCATTTTTAACGGTCGTAGGAAAAACATATTTATTATCTGCTACCACAGAAAAAATATCATAGTTATTTTGTATGTGTTGCTACCTTTAAGTGTAAATTACTCGTTTATTTTAAATGGAACACACTGTATGTCCATCCATTTCTAGATTTAAGGAATAGAAAGAATAAATAGGGTAACTTTCTTTCTTAATTCTTATGCAAAAATGTAAGGATTTTTAAAATATTTAAATAACTCATGACAAACACAAACTTTTATTTTTCAATGTACAAGCACAGAAAAAATATTATAGTTATTTTGTATGTGGTACAACTTTGGTATAATTAATTCAACCCTGTATATTTTTCAATATTCTTAAAATTTACCTTCCCCTTTAAAAAAATGAAACATAACCTATGGTTAGTTCAAAAAACCTAGCATAATACCCAATACCATCAATCAAAAAAATTGACTTCATGGCGCGTTAAAAAATAATAAGGCGACAAAGCTTTAGGTCGTTTTTTTCGGACACCCGAAACATTTGATATTGACAGGCTGGGTTAAAGCGCCGTTCCATATGTGGCGGTATAAATATTCGTGATTTACGCGTCAAAGGGAACCCCTAAATAGGTTTAAAAAGACTTACTATCATAAAGTCCATTTCATGCTGGCTCAGGCACTACTTGTAATGCGAGTTTATTGATCCCCAGTAATAACTAAACATAATTAAAATACTTAAAAAAAATTAGGCACTCCCAATAAATTTATAATATTGAAGGGAAAAAATAATGACACAATATGTAAGATTTAAAACTTTACTATCATAGAATCAGAGTATACAGGATGGAAATTAAACGAGAGTGTCTGAAAAAATAGGATTAAAGCAGAAAAAGACGAGACACACACAAACTGATAACACAACCAAAATTAATAAAAAAATGTATAATACTATTAAAAATTTATAAATATTTGTTAATATAAATTACTCTATTATTAAAATAAATAGTTATCTATTATTACAAGTTAACGATTTTAAGTGAGTGATTGAGAATATTTTATAAAATTTAAACGTTTAATCTCATCACAACTAATTATGGAAAACTTGTTTGCACCACAAAAGATTAGAAACGAAAGAAATTTTGGCATTTGCAAAAGTGACCCTACCACCTCTAATTAGGTAAATCGAAAAGTATAAAATTCTAGTTTTTTTTTTGGTCACTTAATACAAATACCATATTGTCTTGGTAATATTTAAAAAAAATTGTACTAAAACGATTGATTACTACTATATTATTGGTTATTTGAATATTCCTTTTCTATTCTAATAAAATATAACATTTTACTACTTTTAAACAATAGGTTAGTGAAAAACTATTAACACAAGGTAAATAAATAAATATAATTTATAAAATATAATAATAAAATTTGTATAGATAGCAAATAATTTTATTACACCTTGCTACCATTAAAATACTCTGAAATTGTATAATATAATTTATAGATAACTTCAAAAATGAAGAACTTTGCACAAATACAGTTGAAATATTGCTTTTTATAACAGACAGAATCATAATTTATTTTTTCTTAGAGGCTTATTGACAAAAAAATTGATTGTCAGTGAACAAAATCTCTAAATCTCTTAAAAATTATAAATTTTTGACACTAAAATGTGGGATTTATTAAGTTACAAAACACACTTGATATTACCGCGTATCTTTACCTAAATCAAAGGAGGTAAGTAAAGATAAGATGTTTTTCGCCCATCATACAGTCATATGAATAAAGTGTAGCAAATATTTTTACTGTAACTCGTCTCTTTTGCTGCATTAAACCTAAATGTGTTTACCTCAAAAAACTTAAGCAAAAGCATTTGCTACTGTTTTATTCATATGAGCCATAGTCACAAAAATTAAAAGTTCTTATCAAATTAATTTATTCTATAAATTTAGATATTGGTCTTTACTATTTTCAGAAGTAGCATAAAAAAATTAATAACAAGTCACATAAAACGGCCATCATCAAACTTATAGCAAGTTTGTTGAAATTTTGTTAGCTTGTGTGATTTTAATAATTTTCTACTACTCTGCTTTAGAAGCCTATTCACTGTAGTGTTCGAAAGACTAAAAGGAATCTTGGTACGTCGAGTGCTTGACAGATTTTTCTTAGTAGAAAATTAGAAACATCACTTAAAATAACAACATAACAACAAATATACTAAGTTTGATGACCGTTTTATGTGACGTGCTATTTAATTTCTTTTTATACTACTTCTAAAAAATGTTAGCTCCAATATCTGAAGTTCTTATAGATAGATATAATAAATGATGTTGATAAGAACTTTTAATTTTCATGAATGGCGAAAACGGCTGATCTTTACCCACCTCCTTTCAAAATACTTGTCAAAACAGTTATTTAAATTTTTTAAAACATTTTATTAAAACTAGTACGGAGTTAATTTAATTACACTAAAAAATATATTTACATCTTTGCATTTAACATCTTGAAATTGAAAAATAAAACCTTCTTCTTCCTAACGTTCCCGTTCTTAGTTATTCGAAGTTTTCTATTAATCTCCAATTAGCACTAACTATTTATGGGCGTACACACAGTTAGACAGGCCTTCAAGTCGTATTCATGAAGCTCTGACTTACGTTATCAGACTGATAACCTGCTAATGCCAATGCCAAAAAGCATTGGCATTAGCTGCTGTCAGTCTAATAAAGTTAGTGAGAGCTTGATGAATACGACCGTTAAAGAGGTAAGTCCGCAAGTAATACTATGTTCCGTTAAGAGTAAACGATATCACTTTATTTTAAAGAGCACACAACATACACCACACAACCGCAATCATAAAAGAATAATATTAGTACATATGTCAATAATATTAAGTCTTATGTCTTGTTTAGACACGGCTAGTAATTTAGTCGAGTAGCGAGTAATTAAGTATTCTCGTGCGTGTGAACAGCTACTACACTAAACTACTTTCCAAATTCTTACTGTCTATACGCACAAGAATACTTAATTACTCGCTACTCGACTAAATTACTAGCCGTGTCTGTCAAGGCATTAAATTGCATGAGTGTGATTAATAAGAAACATGTCAAAAATAAGTGCCGTAAGAAAAGAATGTGGTTAAAAACGTGGTTACGTAAGAGGGAGAAATATACCCACGTAAATTTTTTAAAAGAGCTACAATAAAATTAGAACCAGATGACTACAAAAATTTAATGCCAATGACCAAAGAAGTGTATATGGAACTATTACATTTGTAATCGCTTTACATCTAAAAAGACGACCATGTATTGGTCCACACAAAAAAATTAGCATACATTTTAAGATGGCTGGCATATGGACGCTACAATGACTGATTAAAAATAAAGGCTTGGCGTACCTCATCGATAAATCAGGAACCATCAGATCGCTTCTAATCGCGCCAAGATGCGCAGTACAGTATACACAAGGTCGCACATACTCGCGAGCTCCCCTGCGTTCAAATAGGCTCAAAGGAGTGTCTGACTGTGTGTAGGCCCATTTTTAAAAAGTTAACATTTCATATCTGCAGTTCATTGTTTTGTTTAAGCCATTTTTTCTTAGAATACACAATTTTCTTTAAACCTGGGGTGTATCGTTCTTTTGTATCAAAATTCACTAAGCAAGATCTCACTTATATTTTACTTTTTATTTTTAATGCCTTTATTTATGTTAAGGGGATGCCGTAGCACGTTAAATGAGCTAAAATGCGATTCGCTGTCGTTTTTTAAATATTTGTTTGAGAAAAAAGTTGTATATTAAAAAGTTTCTTAAAATGATCCAAAGATTATCGGAAAGTTGGTTATTTTTACGGTTTTGTAATTTTGGGAAATTTAATGTGTTAATTATTACCATTACCAAAAATCAATTAACTTTTCGATAATCTTTGGATCATTTTAAGAAACTTTTCTATGTACAACTTTTTCTCAAAACAAATATTTAAAAACGGCAGCGAATCGCGTTTTAGCTAATTTAACGTGCTACGGCATCCTCTTAAGCATATCGAAACAAAATAAAAATAAATTATTTATTTTTCTAATCAGATCGCTAAAACTTGAATGAATATCATTCTTAACTGACTTTTTAAGCCTATAGGAAAAAATAAATTGCAGTCATCTGCTTTCGTACAATTGCATTATTATGGCCAAAATTTCGTTTCAATTTTTAAGATCTAAATATTAAAATAAAAACAAAATAAAACTGTTAAATACTTAATAATTGACTTGCATTTTTACACTGCTTATATAACTAAATACTAAATATAAACATTTAAAATTGCTTAAAAAATAATACAAAAAATATACAAAACAAAAACAAAAATAAGTACAGTGCCATGCTTTAACGTCTAAGATAAATTTCATAAGTAATATCATATTATTATTATTTTCTTTAAAGAAGTTGTCACATTCCCTTTTTATACACTTGAGGTAACTACTCAGTCTAGTTGATAGTTAAGTGTTCAAAACACGGCCCTATGTGTGATATACTAATTGGCCTAGAATATATTCACAATTAGATTTTTAAAATCATGGGAAATATATAAAACCTTCTTGAAACAGAATTTGCTTGATATTATCCTATAAATATTGATCTTTTAAACTATTTAACTAGCTCTTTTGAATATGGTAGACATTAATTCTTCATCAACGATACTAAAGGTATTTAGAACTTTCATTGTCTTTATTTTTAACTATTTACACAACGTTTCGGGCAGTCCTATCTCTGTCCGTTTTCAAGTGTAAAAATGTACTCTTGAAAACAACATTAAACAGGCGAAAACCGGAAGTTTTTTGCACAAATTTAATGTTTAGTTTTGTATCTAGTCAAAAATACAACATATTTTTTATATAATTTAAAAACTCTATAAACGCAATGCACTCTTAAACTTTAACCGGACATTTATAATAATTGCAAACACTGAATAGACTTTTATATAGTACATACCGAGTTTTGAAATAATCAATTAGTCTTTGTTTCTATACTTTTACATATTTCCAAGGATTTTAATGATATTAGTGTAAAATTTTTGGACAAGTAGTATAAATATATTTAAGAAGAGAAATAATACTTAAAAGAGTTTAAGTTAGTTTTAAGTATTTCTTTTCGCTCCTCTCTTAGTCAAAACTTTGATAAGGGGATCGTTTCATTGTTTTAAAGCCCCAAATAAGATTTTTGCTTGTTGCTCATAGGTATTTCTTAATTTAATTTTAATAACACCGGAAAACAAAGTTTGATGTGCACCGGACGCGACCTATCTACGGGTATGTTTTTCGACCCTCTGAATCCGAACTTTAAGCCAGTTTAGGCCTTACGAGTTCCAATTTCGGGTAAATTATAAAAAAATGGTGCAAATTTTCTCCAATTCCTACCGCTTTTTGTAGTTTATTCAACATTGAAGGGGGTATACGGTCTAAACTGATTTAAAATTCGGATTCAGCGGGTCGAAAAACATGCCTGTAGATAGGTCGCATCCGCTGTACAAAATACTTTTTTGTGCACCGGCCTATACATGAAAAAAATTAAACAATTTTTTTGTACACCAGACGCAACCTATCTAGGGGCATGTTTTTGACCCGCTGAATCCAAATTTTAAATTAGTTTAGGCCGTTCACCTTTCAATTTTAAGTAAATTGCAAAAAACGTAAAAAATAGCAAACATTTTCACCCATTTTTACGGCTTTTTGTAATTAACTCGAAATTGGGGCCCGTACGGCCTAAACTGACTTGAAATTCGGATTCAGAGGGTCAAAAACATACCCTTTACCGGGGTATACACGGCCATGCAAACCTAAAACGCACTTGCATGCAAGCAAATGTAAAATGAAACTTTTGATACACACGATTCAGATGTACCTGTTAGTTAGTTTAGCGTCAGTTTTGGCAGCGGGTGGTGTGATCAACTTGAACACAAGCGTAATTCAGCGAAAAGATTTTTTTATTTTTGTCAATGTATTCATTACTTTTAACATTCCAAAAGCATGGATAACCTTGGTACATATCTATAAATTCATGCATTACATCTTCCTGGGGCCAAAGAGCCATTTTGTTAACGTAAAACCAACAATATAACACCGTAAACGACGTTTCTAAACTGAAACGTTAACTGACGTGTCCTACACATGCACAAGTTTGCACGACGCGCACCACGAAAAATCAAAATCGGGCATCGAGTCGCATGCTAAGCCAGATGTGTCAGTTTTTAATACACACGGTCAAATTTGCCCACCAGCATTGTTTTTTTTAACAGATGTGACAGTTTTGCATGATCGTGTAAATCCCGGTATAGATAGGTCGCGTCCGCTCCTGGATTATCGGTTATTGCTATAAGATACCAAATTTTGCACGACACGTACCTTGTACCACCATACCTCCAAGATATGTTACATACATTTTACAAAAAAATCAATTTTAAATATGGAAATACCTTTATCAAGGAAAGCTTGAGCTATGAGAATAAGAAGTTACAAAATATTTTCCTTACCATAAAAAAAAATTACTATTTTTTAGTCTAAACATAGTTTTGGTGTTATTCGTACAACTTACCTGGATTTCTTATTCTCATATATCTTGTCTGTGTATTAATTTTATATCTCGATATTACATTCTTAATGTCAACCTATCAAGAAAAGCATGGTAACGTAATTTTAGGCATATAATTATTACAATAAAATTTCAACACATGAACAATTTGAAATAAGCTGATGTTGGGCCATTCATTTATTTTTGTTTTAACAAATAGTGGCAATAGCAAAAGTATTAAAAATGCCCTTACAATAGCAGTCATTAAAATAGTGAAAAAGTAATTTTACAAAAATAATATTCTTTTGAGTTAAAAGGAATCTAACAATGACGTACAAAATGTCATATATAAGTTTTTAATATTTCTATATCAAAAGTGATAATAATAGCGGATTCATTCATCTAAGAAAACAAGTTTTAAAATATTTTTTTGATAGGATGACATAAAGATATCAATTAAAATATTTGATTTAAAAGTTATCTTTTCCATTACGTTTTAACTGTCATAGCTCGAACTATTGTGATGTTCAGCCTGCGGAGACGGTGGTGTCGACAGATTTGAGCTGTTATTGCTAGCTATCGAGTGGCGTGGACTTCCTCTGGTTTCTGTTGCCTGAAAAACGAAAGGATAAAATATACCTTTTATAAATTTAAATATAAGAGCATGTTAGGTAAGTTAGTTATAAAATACAGGGTGGCTGCCGAGGTATTCCAGATACTTCGGATATGAATTATATGACATCAATTTTAAGCAAAAATGATTCTATTCACTTTTTCCGAATTCCTAACGGTTCTTAAATTATTTGGGTTTGAAATTGCCAAGACATAAATTTTAGAGTAATGAAATAACATTGTTGCGACTAGTTTGCATTGGTAATTTAATAAATTAGCACCTTGAGTTGTAATAATGATGGTTTGTTTGTAAATTGTCATCATTCATAGCTGTTGGTTATTTTATTTTTTCGCATAACTTGTTATAACTTAGCCGCGTATTTCTCATGACAGGCATGATTTTAACATAAGTAATGCAAAAAAATAACCAACAGCTGTCAATGATGACAATTTATGAACAATCATTAATACAACTCAAGGTGCTAATTATTTAATTACCTATGCAAACCAGTCGCAACAATGTTACTCTAGAACTTACGTCTTGGCAACTTCAAACCAAAATAATTCAAGAACGGTTAGGAATTCGGACAAGTGAATAGTATGATTTTTGCATAAAATTAGTCGAGACTTAGAATTTATATCCGAAGTATCTCGGACACCTCGGCGGCCACCCTGTATTTTTAAAGTAATCAGGAAAATAACAACATTACAAAAATGCAAAACATATGCCTCCAATATTTTAAATTTAAAACAATCCAAAAAATTAGATATCACGGTCATCTAAGCAAAATAATATTAAAAAACCCTATGGTGCGAACTTTTTCGGTCTATTAATAGAAAACTAAAATCACCCTTTATTGTTAAAATATTCTTTATTTATATTATTAAAAAGTACAGTAAAACGGTTAATAAATTATAAAACATAAAATTAAACAAAAAATTGCGTTAGTAAGGAGGTTTTGCAAAAAGGACTTTAAGAACATCATTTTGTAACATATAAAACGCAAGAATGATAGGTGCATGCTGTATACACGTTCAGACCAATTAGGAGATATATAGCCAAGTAAAGCAACAAGAAAGCGAGACCGATGCGTCATCTTGTTTACATGCCGGCATGCTTTGTATAATCTCTACCAGTTAGTGTTTTACAACCATTAGACCGTTTGCTTTTCAGATATTGCCTGTGCACATTTTTATTTAACTAAACTGAATAAATTGTAGTTTCCCGTGTGGATGGCATTACCCGGGTTTAATGAGGAAGAGCGTGGTACAGAGTCAGTATTTTTAAGAAGTCAAGAAATTTACTAAATTGCATATTTTGGAATTATGATAGAAAGTAAGCAATTATAATTGATCTAGATTAGAGCTGTACAGAATAGGTGTTACAAGAGGATAAATGAACCAGAAGCTTTTGAATTTTTAAAACAGTATTTCGGAAAAACTGGTCGAATGGTCCAAAACTAATAAATACAAATATTACTTTGATTGGTAATATACCGGGCAAGTTATAACTAAACATCTGAAAAATGACCAAGAGTAAAGTACCTTTGTTTTTAAAAATAGGGCAACACTGTTTATATCAATGTTGTAAAGAACTAAAATTTTATGACAAAATTTAAAAGTTAAAAAAAAACAATTATTTCATTAAGCATAAACACTTTTTAAAATACTTGGCTTAAGAATTTTAAAAATTCTTAAACTGATAAAATTTTGCTTTCTCATGCCCATTTTTAAGTTTTATGCATTAAAAAAATGACAAAAACATATTTTTTTAACTTAACGCTTGAACTTTAAATTTTGACATGAAATTTAGTTCTCTACAAAATTTACCTATACAATTTTGTTCTACTTTTAAAAATAAAAGTACTTTACTCTAAAGCATTTTATATATTTTTAGTTATAACTCGCCCTGTATATTACCAATCCGAGTAAAATTTTGTATGTATTACTTTTCGACCATGCGACCAATTTTCCCAAAATATCGTTTTAAAATTCAAAAATTTTTGGTCCATTTGTCCTTTATTCTAGGACACACTGTATAAATATCTACAACATCCATGTTTTACAGCAGCAATACCAACCAGCCCCAATGAAGAATTTCATTTATTATTAGTAAATTAAGATGCTTGTCAAAGTAGTGTTATAAACAGTAAAATAACATGACTTTTTTGGTTAATTTTTAATTAACTGCTTTTTTCAATAGCAAATATTTTTAATATATTAAACAGGGTTTCCAAGAATATGTGAACAATCTCTCGGATTAATATAGAAAACATGAAAATAATGTAAAAAGTTCCTATATTTTTTTTTCCTAAAGCCCCTCTTTACAGAGATATGGGTTCTTAAACGGTACCACTGAAAATCGATTTCTTTTTAATTACTTTTTTAGTACTGGGTATAATAAAATAATTTTTTAATAGGATGAATACTAAATTGAAGATATGTTCTGTATTGGTTCGGCGGAGTCATTTAATTGATGGTATTTATTTGAGTACACGCCAAATCGGATCTTTTTTCTAAAACAAAAAAAGATTTTTTGTTACTCTATGGACTGGATAAGTTACATTTAAAGTTCTAGTATTGTACTGATGAAATGTTTCCAGCCCGAACATACTTCTGTTATTAAAAAAAAAAACAGTAGACACTCATAAATGTAAACACCATACACTGTCAAAATTCCACATGCTTTAAAAATTCCTCTGCAACTTTCATTAAAACTCATTTTTTTAAGTATTCTTAAGTTAATATTTTTTCTATTAATCTATTACTACCCCAAAAATGATTCCGTACTTCAATACTGATTCGAAATTTGCATAATATATTATTTTTAAACTCTTTTCATTTAAATATTTTGCAACTACCCTAATTCCATAACAGACTGAGTTTAATCTCCCGATAAGTGAGCCTATATGGTGTGACCAATCTAGGAACTCATCCAAGTGAATGCCCAAAAATTTTGTGTGTTCCATCAAATCTAAGTCCGATTCTCCAAAAGATATTTGTTGTGGTTTAAGTACATTTGCTTGTTTAGTTCTAAAAAAGAGGACGCTTGTTTTGCTTTTATTAAGCAAGAGTTTGTTTTCCTCAAACCAGTCGTTGATTTTGTTAAAAAATGTTTTTCCGAATGTTAGTACTTCACCAAGCGTTTTACCTCCCGTGATAAGATTTGTGTCATCGGCATAGCAAGTTATATTTTCAATCGGAGCGGTTGTTATGGAATTAAGGTCGTTCAAAAAATTACAAAAGTATTGGACCTAAAATGCTTCCCTGAGCAATACCTATTTTATTCTCCATTAAACTAGAATAGTAAGTTTTTATGATGAATACTATTTGGGACTCCTTAAAACGGTGTCCTTGTAAAACTTTTGATTTCGTTACGTCGCTGGTACTTCTGTCCGGTACCGATAAAGTGAAGCGTTTTTCAAGAATAATAACTTTTTGGTGAAGTAGGGTTGTATTTAATGTATTTAATAATTATGTATGTCGGTTTGACATAGGCTCCTTCTTATTTTATGTATTCTCTACCTCTAATTATCGAAGATTATGGAACCCACACATTGCTGCAACATTATTTTTAAGTGTCGTGTAAATAAAAAAATACATACCTATATAAGTTTTTTTCGTACCATTTGCAACCGAATAACCTAATGTTTTTATGTGTCCCCACTAAACAATCACTTGTTTTTGTCGAAAACACTTTAATTTATCGACATCAAACAGAAGTATTTTTTTTTGCTAAGGGTTTAAGGGTTTATGCTACTTAAAAATACTTTCTTTATTTATTTATTATACAGGGTGAAAAATATTTAACACTTCAATGATACCATTTTAAGGAGTCCTATGTACTATAAAAATTATTGAAGAAAACTGCATTTTAGCGGCGTGTTTTAAGGGCACATATGCCCACATAAAGTGGGGCTTTAGGAAAAAAATTTATGGAAACTTATCAGACTGTTTTCATGTGTTCTATGTGAATCCGAGAGATTGCCCACTTATTCTTGGACACCCTGTATAAGGAAAATGTATTTTTAAAGCCCAATTTAAAAACCTCACATAATATTGACGCCTATTAACAATTTTAATCTGAAAAACAAAATTAGTATGTTAATATTCTATTTACTCTCTGCATTCATCACAATAAACATACATGTTAAAAATTCAGTTTAACTGGAATGAAGACAAATGGTAAACACATTTTTCTTCAAGTTTTTTATTTGTCATAAAAGTTGCCTTATGCCTTCCTACACCTAAAGGGCAAAATAAAATTCGTTACACAAAGATTACATACTAATAATGAGTACTTTTCATCAATGTGACTAATAATACAATGATCTCATTGTTAAAAAAAAATTACTAATTGTACCCAGTATGTCCTTTTAAAACACCCAAATTTTTAATATTTTCCAAAGCCTACACTTCGAGAAATCGACTGCCGCAGTTCATCGTGGGACACTCTGTATAAAAAAACTAACACCTCTATACACTTAATCCTGATGAAGGCTATTTGCCAGAAACGTCTATGTAATTAAAAAAATTATGTACTATTTAAAAATAAAATATAGGGTGTCCGACTATATTTTGACCCATTTTGATCAGGAATAACTTTAGAACAAATATAGTTATTAAGATGCGGTTTTTCGCAGAAAACTTTTTTATCTATCCTCGCCATTTGGTTGCAAAATTTAGTTAAAACAAAATGGCTGATTTTCTCGATATAGGGCAATGGGGTCATCTTTCCCCCTTTAAAAAAATCTAATTTAAGCCATGGTTATTTTAAAAATTAAGGTTTGTTGATGTCTAAAAAGTTGACTGCATGGCAATTGGGAGTACTTTTGAAAATAAAAAATTTGCTACATGCAATGTTACAGGAAAAATACGGCAACAAAGCTCTAGGTTATTCACAATATTATTAAAAGTTTTAAAAAAAAGTAGTCTAGCCTTACTGCAACTATTATTTTGTGAATGAACATATAACTTTGTTGTCATATTTTTTACTGTAATCTTGAATGTAAAAAATTTTTATTGTCAAATAATCGTTCTTTAACTGCCCTGCAGGTCAATTTTGTAGATATCAATAAATCCATTGTTTTTTAAATATATATATAGCATACTGCTACATTTTTTAAAGGCAGAATAATTGAATTTTAAGATTTTTAGAAAAATATACATGGTGTTTCGTTTAAATAACAAAGTTACCCTAAATCGGAAAAATCGGCCATGTTTTTTTGTGTTAAAGGAATGTTTTTAGCCCAACAGTCACAACCAAGCTAACGAGAATATGATAAAAAATCTTAAGGCTTTCTGCGAAACCCTCATCTTGGTAACCTTATTTGTTCTAAAGTTAGTCGCAATTAAAATGGGTTTAAATATAGTCGGACACCCTGTATCACATTAGGTTTTATTTAGAATTTTATTCCAGTTTTTTCCCCCACTATCTATAATAGGCTCTTAGTCAACATTTCACAAAGGTTAAAAACTATTTTAATAGTTAAATACGTCACCAACAAAAGAGAAAAAAATATTTTTTTTTATAATTTTGTTGCAAATAAGTTGATTAGAATTTATTCTACAATTTGCGAGTTCAAAAACAACTTCACAATATTTCCAGTGCTTAAGTGTGAAAAGAGCCACAGTCAAATAAGTATGCCTACACAGGAAAAAGCAATAGAAAAGGAATGTCGTAGTTTGTGACGTAGGCACACCCAATTACGTCATCGGTCTATGCGCGCGCTTTAAATAATTTCGCAGGCACTTTCACAAAAATGCAAATTTTAGGTATTATTACAAAAAAAATCTTGCAATTTCCGGAAAAATTTAAAGAGAAGGAATAAAATCCAATCTATCTACACCGGAAATTTGATACCTTGGGTGTACATGGCTAAAAGGCCTATTAGCTTTAAAAATTACCATATAACCAAATTAATGTAAGTTGTAGAAAAACTCAAAAAATAAAAGACTCCAGTTATAATGTTAGCTGAATCACCCACTTATTAAAATTACCTTGATCATATCATGTAACGACGACATGCTCCCTATACTAGCCGGATCAGGAGACGGCGACGTGTCGGACGGTCGTGGTAACGCAGGGTGGTAAATCTCTGGGTCGAGGTGGTGCCGCCCTTTGGCCCCATTATACGCCTGAGGCTGCGGTCGCAAAGGCATCGGGTTCGAGATTTCCAACCAGGGTCTCTGCTTACCTGAAGTGGGGACTGGAGGTAAAGGTGCCTGTTTGGTTGGCTACAAAAAATATAAATGAGAAAAGAAACAGAATTTATTTTATTTGTAAACAAAATTAATTTAAATAACCTCCACGTAATAATAACCTCGGGAAAAAAGTTTAAAGGAAACTCAGATGCATATCTGCATGCATCATACTCACTATTTATACTTTAAACTAAAATGTTCTGGTTAGTTTAAATATAAAACAATACACACATACACGACGGACTCCGGCAATCGACTTTTCAAAAAGTAGGGGTTCAAAAATTTTGAAAATTTAACAACATTATAAAGTGGTAGGAGTCATAAAATTAATATATTTTCACATTTTTAGTACTTCTGGTTATACCGGACGTTATGGTAAACTTCTTTTTTTTTTTTTGCACCCTGTTATTATTTATGTTTTAGAATACTGCGGTACAACTTTAAGCTTATTTTGTGTATATTGTCCTATACCTAACACTAACCGATTTTGCAAATTATAGTTTATAGTTACATTGACAAAAACCTACAAATGGGTTTTTAAAATGTTAAATTCTATATTTTTGATATATTAGGGCTTATCTATTAAGCATTCAAAATAAGGGGTAAGTTTGTACCAAACAGGATAACTATTTCACAAATTTATAGTCTTCGAAATATTAACAATTTATTACCTAT